>CAUYON010120675.1:0-60033 GCA_963573935.1 Arctocebus calabarensis
GAATGTCCTTGGTAGTAAAACCTTCATCAAGCAAGTGGCAGTCAAACTCTTCATTACTAATATTGTTCATGGTTTCTTGATGTTTCTTTGAAAAACTAAGAGATGGAATTTAAAGAAATACTTCCAGCTTCTCACAAAGGCTATTCTCCAGGAATTCTGAATCCTACTGCGTGTGTCCTCCAAACAACAATGGAAACGTTCTTAGAGCATCTGGGAGCCGCAGGCCAGCCCCATGGAGAAGTGGAAAGCCGGAGCTGCAAGAGCACTCCGCCGCCCCTGCTGCACCCTGCAGCGCCTGGCTCACCGCCTAGGCGGTGCCGGAGGCCAAGGCAGCGACTTCAGGGACTGACCTCCACATTTTCAATGTCAATAGAAAATGGGTTATAGAAAAGCTGTATGTCCTGTTCATGGACGTGAAGCTCTTTAAATCTAAATTGGAACTGCTTTTGCAACTTTTCCAGTGAATCCACACATACTTTGTTTGGGAATGCAACCAATGGTTTTTCCGCTAACAGATTTTGCGGCCGGGATGAGTCCGCTGCTAAACAGCACAAGCAGCGGAGGCAAAAACACCTGGCAGGCTGGATAAACGTCCTTGGCGGGCCGCAGTTTGAGGACCCCTGACTTAGACAATGGGATTTGGATCTGGAACTCAAGAGATTATCAACACTAAAGTGGGAGTGCAACCCAGGAATGGGGGGGCATGCCACACACTCACCAAGGGGTCCAGTGATGACATCTTGGGACACTACACAGAGGAAGAGGTCTGTACTTTGAAGGCAAATGGGGCATAACCGTGCAAGTGACTGCACTGTAAATGGGGGAAGGGGAGAGGGAGAGCGAACATACTGCACAAAAAGCAGCTGGAAGGCAACACAGAATGGAGATTTAATTGGGGAACATTTAAGATTGTTTATAGTCTTTTGTATACATTTTAAAACTTACTCTGAACCATTCCCTTTTTTTTTTTTTAACTCCAGTGTATGCCTTTTAATTGGCATTGTGGAAGTTTCTCTTCAGCATCTAGGTGAATCATTGGCAACTACATGTTCTAGTATCCTCCATGATCCATCTTCTTTTTTTTTTTTTTTTTTCCACTCTGCCTAATCTTTATTTTTTTTCCTCGCTTATTTGTTGTGGTAAGACAATTATACTCTTCTCTTAAAGTTTTGAAATGTACCATTACATTAGGCACATCATACCCTCAAGTACCCTCCCTCCTCCCGGCTTCTCCCCTCCCTTCCCCTGAACCAGTCTTGAATGTAAAGTACTGGAATACCGTGAGTTGTCCGCCTTAGCAGGACTGGGCTCATATTTCATTTTGTCTGTTTGGACTTCTGTACACAGCAGCTGCAGACGACATGTGTTTTTACAGCATGTTTAGCTTAAGTTACTTCCTCTTGTGTTCTCTAATTCCCTGAAATATAATTCCTAACAGCCCTTATGTTTGAAAGTAAGAGAATGGTTCAGTTTTTAGCTGTGTTTAGGCATTTTCAACTGCTCACTGGACATTTTCCCTTGGATATTCCATTATCATCTAGAATTCAGCAAGTCTGAGGCACCCTATGGCCCATCTTCATTGTATTGTTTCCTCCATATCACCCTAGTTTTTAAACTTTTTTTTTTTTTTGTAGAGACAGTGTCTCACTTTATCACCCTCAGTAGAGTGCCGTGGCGTCACACACCTCACAGCAACCTCCAACTCCTGGGCTTAGGCGATTCTCTTGCCTCAGCCTCCCAAATAGCTGGGGCTACCGGCGCCTGCCACAACGCCCGACTATTTTTCTGTTTTTGCAGTTCTGCCGAGGCGGGGTTTGAACCCGACAACCTTCGGTATATGGGGCCAGCGCCCTACTGGCTGAGCCACAGGCGCTGCCCTAGTTTTTAAACTTTTATCACCACTTACTTATCACCCCAGTTATTAAGACTTGAAAAAGCATTTGATTCTTTTCTCTTTCTTGCTGTTTAAATTATTTTCTATTTAGCTGTCCATCCATGTGCACCTCTATTCAGATGTTTTTATTGCTGGGCTCAGTGGCTCATAGCTATAATCCCAGCACTCTAGGAGGCTGTGGCGGGTGAGCTCAGGAGTTCGAGACCAGCCTGAGCAAAAACAAGACCCCATTTCTAAAACTAGCCAGGCGTTGTGGTGGGTACTTGTAGTCCCAGCTGAGGCAAGAGGATCATTGGAGCCCAAGAGTTTGAGGTTGCTATGAGCTATGATGGCACAGCACTCTACCCAGGGTACTAGAGTGAGACTCCATCCGCCCCCAAAAAGTTTTTATATTTCTATTTTAGAGATTGGGTCTCACAATGTCACCCAGGCTAGGGGGCAGTGGCTCCTCCCACAGCTCACTGCAGCCTCGAACTCTGGGTTCAAGTGATCCTCCTACCTTGGCTTCCCTTGTGGCTGAGTCTACAGGCACCTGCCACCATACCTCAAGATAGATATATACACATACACACACACACATATATATACCTTTTTTTTTTTTGTAGAGATGAGGTCTTACTGTTTTGCCTAGATTGGTCTAGAACTCCTGGCCACAAGCGATCTTCCTACCTCAGCCTCCTGAGTTGCTGGGATTAAGGTGCGAGCCACTGGGCCTGGCATATTCAGCTGTTTTAAGATTATCTTTTGGGTGTTCGGGTCTTTGCCTGATGCTCAGGACATGAAGAATTGTAAAAGACAGGCCTTTTGAAAAGTTCATGGTATATGACAGTCAACAAGTTGAAAAATTTCATGAGTGTGTGGCAGGTGCTATGGGAGCCTGACAACTTTCAGTTGTCAGTGTGCTCCTGGTGAGATACACATTTTTTTTTTTTTTTTGTGGAGACAGAGTCTCACTCTATCGCCCTCGGTAGAGTGCTGTGGAGTCATAGCTCACAGCAACCTCCAGCTCTTGGGCTTAAGCGATTCTCTTGCCTCAACCTCCCAAGTAATTGGGACTACAGGCACCCACCACAGCGCCTGGCTAATTTTTGATGCAGTTCGGCTGGGACTGGGTTTGAACCCACAGCCCTCGGTATATGGGGTCAGCGCCCTACTCGCTGAGCCACAGGCACCGCCCATGAGATACACTTTTGAGTAGTCACCTGACTGCTGAGGTCAGATGAAATGGGACCGCTCTTATTCCCTACCTGTTTCTTTGTATATAGTAGTAGTTAATCAATTGCTAATTATTTAGTAGTTAATCATTGCCGAACATTTCTCATACCTTTTTCTTTTTTGTAAAGAGCTAAGGTCTTGCTCTGTCATCCAGGCTGAAGCAGAGTAATATGGTCACATCTTACTGCAGACTTGAACTTCTGGGCTCAAGAAATCCTTCTGTCTTAACCTACCAAGTAGCTGGGACTACAGGCATGTACCACCATACCTGGCTATTTTTTCTTATTTGTTATATATGTAGGGTCTTGCTTTGATGTCCAGGCTGATCCTCAAGTGACACTCTTGCCTCCCAAACCGCTGGCATCATAGGCATGAGCCACTGTGTCCAGCCTCATAAGTTCTTGTTTATTCCTTACAGTTACCCTGCATGGTAGAAACAAATACTGTGCCCATTTGGGCACAGGTGAGGAAATGGAGACATTGAGGAATTGCTGTTCATATAAAGTGACACAATGGACTAGTGGTTGGCCTGGTGTGGAACTCAGATTTCAGATGCCACTCCACAGGTCTTGTTTTTAGTGGGCTGTTTCTGTACTGCCTGCTTCTTGTTTCTTGTTTCTATACCCCTCTCTTTATTTGTAATACTTACACTTTTATGTGCTTACCATACTTTTTATGTACTATCTAAACTTTTTGTTTTCCTGGAATTAGGGCACAGAGTTCCATGTCTTAACATGGTTTGTGCAGTTTTTTGTTTTATTAGACAGATTTCTGTTGAAAGAGCCATTGTTATCCTAGGGTGGAGCTCAAGGAGGTTGGGTCTACAGCGAAGTTGGGTAATACTGACTCAGGGATGGTGGGGGCTGATGTTGTAGCCACAGGAGCTTTGCTGCCTGGCCTTTGGTAACTCCCTTGAGCCAGAACCCATTGTGGTTGGGCAACCAGGATTTATGAGAAATCCAGGTAACAGGGTACAGGTTAGTGTTAGTGATCCTGCCTCTGACAAATCTGACTGAGCTCACCTCTCAGCCCCCTCCAGGGGCCCTTTGTGACTAAATATAAAGGCTAAATATAAAGGAAGAAGACGCAATGTGAAATGGGAGAACACTGGCAGGAGAATGGCATTTCTTCGGGGAACTGCCGAGCACCTCACAGTTTCCAACCCGAGGCCTGGCCTGGCAGCTTTGTTCCCATCCAGAGGAGAGGCTGGATTTTGATAAGGTCTCAGGAAGGGTCCTGAGACAAGACCTCACCTTTCCTGGTTCAAAGTAGACTTAAGGGCCCAGATTCATGACCATTAAATAAGATTGTCAGTTGATTACTATCTTTGAAGGATTATCTAAAAATCAGATTTGATCATTTGCTCTCAGCTCAGCTATGGACCTGGTTCTTGGGGAGCACGTGCTGGGAGCCCTGGACATACCGGCCTCTTCTTGCTCTGGTGCCTCTTGGTTTTTGTCTCCTGGTGGACCATCGTTTTTTTCTTAGGATGACAGCCTGACAGTAAAATCCAATCCGATAGAGCTACCCAAGGCCCCTCCAGTTGTCCTGTTTGGTCTCCTCAACAGCTCACTTCAGCTGGGCCTTCTTTGTCCCCGCTGACTTTTCCAGATCTTTCTTCAGCCTGCTCTCTGACTTGGCACAAACTTTTGTAACTTCCTCCCGTGTCCAGACCATAGTGACAGAGCATCAAGGAAATGAAATTCTGAAAAGATTCCTAGAACTATAATTGAAAAATAATTTTATGGATATATAATATCTCAAAAGAAGTAGATTCCACTGTAGACTTTAGGGTCTAACTCTGGAAGGAACCACTACTTTCTAGTGTTCCAGTGCACAGGAAACTCCTCTTTGAGTCTGCTTTTTGCCTCAGGGAGGGCCCCTGGTGGCCAGTTACCCTTAGCTGTCACAGATGCACACGCTCCTCCCCTCAGGGCCTTTCTCTACTGTTCACTGCTCTTGGGATGCTTTTCACCCAGATGTGCTGGTGCTCATTTCCTTTACTGTGTCAGCAAGACTCTACCAGGTCTTCCCGTTTAACTAAGCAGCCTGCGTGCCCGCCCCCCGCCATCCTCTGGAACCTGCTCATTATGTTTACTGTGTATAGTGGGTCTTCTCCCACTGAAGGCAAAGTGGGAATCTTCATCTCTTGTTACCCAGCGCAGCCGGCAGTCTGTGTGCCTGGCACTTAGTAAGTTCTCAGAGTCTGTGGATTGAATCATTAAATCCGAGATCCCCCCAGTTTCCGAATCTGCTTTTGATGTTGAAGGTAAACTCACTGATGTTGTTCCTGGCAACTTGTGAATTGCAGCTGAAACTGGAATCCTCTTAACTCACACATCTCAATCCATTTTTCTACTGTTTAGGGGTTTTTTTAGAGTCCTAGTTCTGGTTGTGTGATAACCAGTTACTAAGTTCCTCACTGTTGACTTGCTGGGGGAGATTATAGAGACACTGTCTATGTTTGCAGAGATTTCAGTACAAATCTTTTAAAAAGGGCCATTTAGATAAAAAATAAGTTTCTTTGATACTGAAAGGTAAGTGTAGCAAAGACATTATAAAAGAGGAGCTAATGTAGTAATCCCCCTTTACCAACAGTTTCCCTTTCTGTGGTTTCAGTTATCCACAGTCTACTGTGGCTTGAAAATAAGTGAGTAAATATAGTAAAATATTTTGAGAAGAGAGTGTATTCACAATGTATACTGTGTAAGTTACAGTTCTTCTCATTTATTATTAGTTGTTGTTAATCTCTTACTGTGCCCACTTTCTAAATTAAGCTTTGCTGTAGGTACGTACGTATAGGAGAAAACATGGCGTGTCGCCGGGTCCCAGCAGCCCTGTGTCTAAGGGGGGTTGCTGTGCAGCCTGCAGTAAAGTGAGCTACCATGTGAGTCTGCTTTATTTTAGTAAGCAGTAAGGTGTTTGACAAAGATGTATATCTTGAAAGGGATTAAATGTTGATAGGTTCCCCCCTCATGATTTAAAAAAATTCAGAAAGCAGCTGATAGACATCTTGATACAATGTTGCTTTGATTTGAGACATGCCCTCAGCACACTGTGGAGAGAGAAAAGTGGCTCTACTTTGTCAGTTTCCTGTTGCTGCTGCAACAAACTGTCACAAATTTAGTGGCTTAAAAGAACATGCATTTATTATATGACAGCCCTGGAGGTGGGGAGTCTGGACTGAGTCTCACTGGGCTGACATCACTGCATCAGCAGGGCTGTGTTCCTCCTGGAGGCTCCAGGGCGGAATCCACGTTCTTGCCTTTTCCAGTTTCTGGAGGCCGGAGGCTGCCTGTGTTGCTTGGTTCTGGGCCCCTTCCTCCATCTGCAGGGCCAGCAGTGAATCTTCCTCACATCACCTCGCTCTGACTCTCCTGCCTCCCTCCTCCACTTATTTTAAAGACCCTTGTGCCCGCTGGGTAATGCAGGATAATCTCCCTCTTTGAAGGTTGTCCGATTGGCAAATTTAATTCCATCTGCAATTTCGATCCTCTTGCTGTGTAATTTAACCTATTCTCAGGTTCCAGGAATTGGGATATGGACATCTTTGGGGCCATCCTTCTGGTGAACACATGTCCCTGAGATACCTCTAGTGAGGCAGTTCAGTCTTCTGCATATCTTTTTCTTCTTGAGGAAATGTGCCATGTGGCTATTAAGTAATGCGGTGTTGATGTAGACTTTGTCTGGCTTTGCTATGCCTTTCTAGTTTTAGGAGAGGTTGGAGAGGCCTGTGCAGAGGCAGCAGCCAGCCTTGACCGTGGCACCCTGTGTCCTGCTCATCAGATCACTGGATTAGAGAATTTCTTAAATTAGAGGTTGTTGCTGCTGTCCTTTGCTGAGCATATTTTAGTACTTTCTTTGAGAGTAAAGATAATTTTTCCTGGTTTTGGGTAATGAGGCAAAGAAAACATCCCCCAAACAATGGATTTCAATAGGAAAAGCAAGTTTGTTATTCTAGAAGGAGATACTGGCATGACATTATTTGGTGATTATTTTCCCACTCACCTGCCTTTCCACCTGTCACATGAGGGACGCCTCATTGTGTGGAGGAGGCAGGCTAGGTGCTGTTACTCTTTCACTTGTGCATGTTAAAGGCTCATTTGGGATTAGATTTCAAGGACACAAGACTAGATTTCTGGCTAAATACTATTGTTCTTTCCCTTTTCTGCTCTTACTTTAATCTCTCATTTTCTTGAACATAAAAATGTGTGTGTATAGCATTCTAATAAGAAGAATTTAAAATTCTACTTTAAAACATTTATAAAAGCAGTGCATTTGATGAAAATCAATTGGTAGAGAAAAGCATATTGTTAAAATCTCTTTTGATTTTTAAAGGGGTTTTAATAGGCTTTAAGGAGTTTTAATGATTTTAGTTTCCCTTATATAATATCCCTGTGGTCAATTGATTTTGGCACAAAAGTAAGTTACACATCACTCCTGCAGCCCAGAGCAGGACTAGAAGAAAGCTTTTCCCTTTGGGAATTATTTACATTTAAAGATCTGAATCTTGGAGAAAACTAGAACCTTAGCACAGTTTGAACTCAGTGTGTGGGGAACTGTTGATGTATGTGAGAATATGTGGACAAGGATGTTTGTTAGCGCCTTGCTACAAGAATGAAAGCTTGGCAGCGCCTGTAGATCAGTGGGTAGGGCGCCAGCCACATACACCAAGGCTGGCGGGTTGGAACCCAGCCCATGCCCTCTAAACAACAGTGACAACTGCAACAACAAAACAATAGCTGGGCGTTACGGTGGGTGCCTATAGTCCCAACTACTTGGGAGGCTGAAGCGAGAGAATCACTTTAAGCCGGAGAGTTTCAGGTTGCTGTGAGCTCTGACGCTCCAGGGCGACAGCTTGAGACTGTGTCTCAAAAAAAAGAAAAAAAGAACGAAAGCTTGGAAACTGCTGAAATGTCTGTCAGTAAGGAAGTGATTCAATTTATTATTGTGTATTTATATTATCGAATATTAAATGAGCCTTTAAAAATTATGGGAGATGCATGTATAGATGAGGAGGGTCGTCCTGTGACGCGAGTAGAAAAATAGGTTGTTCATAAAATGCCCATTTAGCAAGGGAATATATACAGACTGTCCCTGTCGTAAAATGGGTTTATCACGATGTGACCCCTCTGTAAGGTGAGAAGCATCTGGGATAAACTTTGATTTCAAGAAGTGATAGCAACCAGACTTACTTGATATCTGCAACTTTTAGAAAGGTATGTGAGGCTTTCTGTGAAAAATTACTTTTCACTTCTGACCCTAAAATCTTAGGGTCAATGATAGTGGGATTTTTATTTTCTTTGCTTTTAGGATAAAGGATTTTGTAGATCCTTTTATAGTTCATAAGCATGACAGTTAGGTTTCTTGTGTGTGTGTGTGTGTGTGTGTGTGTGTGTGTGTGTGTGTGAGAGAGAGAGAGAGATGTGCCTTCCTCAAATCTTGTTACAGTGGCACACACACACACAAAAAAGGATTTTAAGCTAGTAAAAAGCTGTTGCATTCTTTGTTAAGCTATAAAAAAACTCTAGTCATTTGGATGAGAGGCCAGAATTAAAACATTAGTGGTCGAAAGAAGGAATTAAATTTTCTTGAGTTTTTGAGTTTTATGTGTTATATTTGTAAGTAACCATGACTTCATGTTTCAATTCCAGATGAGTACCTTTTGCAATTAGAGTAGTCAAATGTCCTAAGCAGATGAACATGTAAAAAGGGTTTGTTTAAGCTACGGGTGTAAAGTTAATCTTGTAAATTTGGATGAGAATAGTGGTTCCTACATTTGACTAATCTATAGAATCACCTTAGAGAAAAAAAAACTTTTTTTGAGCGTCTCAAACTGTGTAGCCCTGGGTAGGGTGCCATGGCATCACCCTATCTCATAGCAACCTCAAGCTTTTGGGCTCAAGTGATCCTCATGCCTCACCTTCCCGAGTAGCTGGAACTACAGGCGACCACCACAATTGCCAGCTAGTTTTTCTATTTTTAGTAGAGACAGGGTCTCACTCTTGCTTAGGCTGGTCTCCAACTCCTGAGCTCAAGCAACCTGCCCATATCGGCCTCCTACAGTGCTAGGATTACAGGCCAGAGCCACAGTTCTTGGCAGTAAAATTTATTAAAAAGCAATTGATTCTGGGTCCCCACTCTAGCCATGCTTAGTGAAATAAGCTCCCCCAGGGTTGAATCTAGCAGTGAGTGAATGGATGAACACATGTATGTATGCACACAGAAACTCACATACACACGTGCCTTATGCACATGTACGAATACACACAAATACACATGCACACATGCTTATACACACATCTGTACACACCTGCACATACACACAGACATACACGTATGCACACGTACTCATACACACATACACATGCTCACAGACATACGTAGTCATGCACACATGCACTAACACATATGTACACACACGTACTCAGACACATGCATGTGCACACACCCACGCACACATACACACATATACTCATGCACACATGTACTCAGTCATACACGCATACTTGCATGCATATGTACATACATACACATGTATATATATACACATACACACATCTGTACTCATACACATGCAGACATATTTTTAAGGCTCATAGATTGGGTGGCCAGGCCAGAGATGGTTCCCTTCACTTCCTATATTGATTGCATAAAGTGATTTTGCAAGAGTTTGTGTGCTTATGATTGTCAGAAGGGATAGCTGACGGCTTGGCACCTATAGCTGAAGCTGTTAGGACGCCAGCCACCTACACCTGAGCTGGCGGGTTCGAATCCAGCCCGGGTCTGCCAAGCAACAATGACAACTACAACCAAAAAATGGCCGGGCATTGTGGCGGGTGTCTGTGGTCCCAGCTACTTGGGAGTCTGAGGCAGGAGAATCGCTTGACCCTAGGAATTGGAGGTTGCTGTGAGCTGTGATGCCACAACACGCTACCCAGGGTGACAGCTTGAGGCTCTGTTTCCAAAAATAAAATAATAAAGGCAATACTCAAGGGGGTGGGGGGAAGAAGGGATAGCTGAGTGTTAAATGAATTTCTCCAGCTCTGTCTAGTTTGTGTGGTTTTTCCTTAGGCCATTCAGTATTCTCCTTAGAAGGGATTTTGAGCTTCCAAATAGATTTTTAAGAAGAGGCTCATCAGATCAAAGAAGCAAAAAATAACCAATTTTGGATTTTTTAAAAACTCTTTCATTGTAACTACCAGGTGTGCCTACCTACCCACTTTGGCTTCCCCAGTGTCTTTGTGTGGTTTTCTGTTTTGTTCCTTTTGAAAGATACAGTCCCTTTATGTGGCAGCTGTTGCTAGGCAGCCGCTGGGCAGGTGCCAGGGTTAGAGCCCTGATCTGCATGACAGAGGAAGTGACCTAAAAAGATCTTTCACCTTCCCGCTTGGATGAGTAGGGAGTTGGCACTGGGGCATGGGTTACTGGGTTTACAAGACCTGCAGAAGGACTGGGGCTGAGTCCCCTTGCCCAGACGGTCTTCTGGTTTCTCCTCACGGTACCCAGTGTGACAGTGAAGCCACTGTAGGCGGTGTGCTTGCTATCATAGTGCCCTTCTTACTTTAGCACGTGGACAGACTTTGAAAAAATTATTAGGGAAGTCTTCAAACATGAAGAAGTAGAGTGTAATGAACCTCCACAGGCCAATGCCATTAACATCTTGGTGTGCTTACCTTTCAGTCTTTTTCCATGTATGATCCTACATTTTTACCTGTCTTAAGTCCTTTCTGGAAAATGTAGAATGTAAAATGTTTTGTGGCCTGCCCTTTTTTTTTTTTAAGATGTGTTTTTCTCTGTTATTAAGATTTGAATTGACACACTTTTTAGTGGGATCTGTTAGAGAGAGACCCCAGCCTCCTAGAGGACGGGAGGAGAGCAAGCCTCTAAAGAAGACGACAACTAGTAGGTCTGCTTGCTGTAACTCCGTGCCTTCCAGAAGCAGCTAGTCAGACACTGATCAGAATGAGGCTGGTTCACAGCACAGGAGGTGGCAATAGCATCAGCTTGGTGGTGCTGGTTCCCCTGACCCTAGTCTTAAGGGGCAGGGTGTGATGGTTATGCAAGAATTGGGTTGGTCTTCAGCTTAGGAACCGAGCACCAAGGGCTTCGCTTTTTATTTTTCATTTCTTTTCTTTTCTTTTTTTTTTTTTTTTTTTTTTTTTTTTTGGTGTCACCCTGCGTAGAGTGTCGTGGCATACCTGGCACACCTGGCCTTTTTTTTTTTTTTAGAGAGTCTTGTTCTGTTGTCCCAGCTAGACTGCAGTGGCCTCATCATAGCTCACAGCAATCTCAAACTTCTGGGCTCAAGTGATCCTCCTGTTCAAACCTACCTAGTAGTGGAATTGGGGGTGTCCACCACCATGCCCAGCTAAGTTTTTTATTTTTTATTTTTTTGCAGTTTTTGGAGGGGGCTGGGTTTGAACCCGCCACCTCTGGCATATGGGACCGGCGCCCTACTCCTTTGAGCCGCAGGCACCGCCCTAAGTTTTTAAATTTTTTTTGTAGAGATGAGGTATCCCTATTGCCCAGGCTGGTTTCAAAACTGCTGGTCTTTAGCCATCCTCCTCCTGTCTTGCCCTTTCAAAGTGCTGAGATTACAGGCATGAGCCACTGCACCCAGCATAAAGGTTTTTTTTTTTTTTAAACAGAGTCTCAAGCTCTCAACCTGGGTAGAGTGCCGTGGCATCACAGCCCATAGCAACCTCAAACTCTTGGGCTTAAGGGATTCTCATGCCTCAGCCTCCCAAGTAGCTGGGACTACAGGCGCCCACCACAACGTCTGGCTATTTTGTTGTTGTTGTTGTTGCCAGTTGTTATTGTTTTAGCAAGCCTGGGCTAGGTTTGAACCTGCCAGCATTGGTATGGCCAGTGCCCTACCCATTGAGCTACGGACGCTGCCCAGTTTAAAGGTTTTTTAAGAGTTAAGTTGTGAGCGAGAACTACCTGCCTTTCTGCCTTGTGAATAATCTTCGTCTAACTTTTGCCATGTTTATTGAATGTAGAGCAGTGGTTGAACTTTGTATGCCTAACCTCTTAGTGTTCTTGTGTCCCCTTGTGACTGTCAAGGCATTTTATTTTTTATTTATTTTATCTTTTTTTTTTTTTGAGACAAAGTCTTAAGCTGTCCCCCTGGGTAGAGTGCCACGGTGTCATAGCTCACAGCCACCTTCAACTTGGGTTCAGGTGACCCTCTTACCTCAGTCTTTCTATTTTTAGTAGAGACATAGTCTTGCTCTCACTCGACTGGTCTTGAACTTGTGAGCTCAAGCAATCCATCCACCTTGGCCTCCCAGAATGCTAGGATTACGGCGTGAGCCACCTGACCTGACTGAGTAGATGGGTTTTAAAATTCTTTTATGTCTGTATAGGGTAGATAATGATTGCTGTGGGACACCAAGTTGAAAGAAGTTCATGCTTTTGTTTGATAACTTTGTCTTTTAATACGTGTTCCAGAATGCATTGTTATGGATGTTTCATCAGTCATCCCTGATTTTTACTGTAGCCTCTAATACTGTCTTGAGCAAAAATCTGTCTTGGTTAAGGACATCATCCTCCTATAGAGTTGGAGAAATGACAGTTGTACCTGCCTCATGGGCTCATGGTTAAGGTGGCCCATGCACATCAGTCAGAGGGTAAATGAATATCTGACACTGAACGGGTGTCTGGTGAATGTTGGTGGTGATTGTTATCAGCTCTCAGGCCCTTGATACAGCCTCAACAGCAAGCTAAGGATACTGACCGTGACATTTTAAAGCATCTTTAATTGGTAATAATAAGTATATTAATATCCATTTATCTGTTTGCTTCAAACTTTTAAGTTTCTTCCTCTTTGTAGTTTTTTTAAAAAACATAAACTTTATATAGGAAATGGCTCGGCGCCTGTGGCTCAATGGGCTAAGGCGCCAGCCACGTACACCTGAGCTGGTGGGTTCGAATCCAGCCCGGGCCCGCCAAACAACAATGACGTCTGCAACCAAAAAATGGCTGGGCTTTGTGGCGGGCGCCTGTAGTCCCAGCTACTTGGGAGACAGAGGCAAGAGACTCACTTGAGCCCAGGAATTTGGAGGTTGCTGTGAGCTGTGTTGCCACACTCAATCCAGGGTGACAGCTTGAGGCTCTGTCTCAAAAAAAAACACAAAAAACCATAAACTTTATACAGGAAATAAACTGTATCCATTTAACGGGTACTATTTGATGAGATGAACATAGTATTCCACAAATTTGTACACCAGTGCAACCACTATCACCAGCAAGGCACAGCATTTCTGTGGCCCTGTAAGGATGCTGCTTATCCTTTTGCATCGCCCCTCCCCCCGCCCCAGGCAGCCACTGATCGGCTTTCTGTCTATACAGGTTAGTGTCCACCTCCTGGAATTGTATGCGTGTGAGATCATGTAGTCCATGCTGTGTTGTGTCTGGCTGTGTTTTGCATCAGTGTACGGGGTGCGGCAGTCACACCCGCTCATTGCTGAGCAGTGTTCCACTGTCGGGCTGTCCTGGGTTTTTATCTATCCACCTAGTGGTGAACGTGTGAATTGGTTCTAGGTTTTGGCTGTTGTAAATAAAACTGCCATGAGCATTCATGTAAAGTCGCTGCGTGGATATGTGTTCATTTCTGTTAAGTTATATAATACCTATGAGTGGAATGTCTGGGCTGTACAGCAGGGTTTTTTTTTTTTGTCTTTTCCTTTTAAAAAATTTTTTGGGGGCAGTGCCTGTAGCTCAAAGGAGTAGGCACCGGCCCCATATACTGGAGGTGGTGGGTTCAAACATGGCCCTGGCCAAAAACTGAAAAAAAAATTTTTTTTATTAATGTTTAAAATGTAGTAGAGGTAATAAAAAATGGAATGTGCAAATGGTATGCAACTAGTTTTAAAATAAGTCTCAGAAAAGCTTTTTTTTTTTTTGCTTCATTTTTATGGGGAAGCCAAGTCTTAGAAAAGCTTTAATTGAAGTAAAAAGTATGTTATGCAGATCAGTTAGATTATTAAAGTATGTTATTTTGTGTTGCTCAAAAAAACTGGATTTACCTGAAAAAAATATATAAAACTTTAGTCACAAACTAAACGCAAAAATGTATTTTCTGTTCTTAACACTAAAAATCACAATTTTGTACTTCCTTAAAATTGGATGGACAGTCATGAAAAAATGTGAAAGTATAAATTCTTAGGGGTGGGCACATCACTTAAGGTCTGTTTTTGGAGCAAGTAGAATCAGAGAAGACAGTGTGCTCTTGGAAAGCTCTGTCAGCATCACATGCGCTTCTTGTGTTTTTCTTTCTCTGGTTTCTTCATGTGTCTGGACGAGCTTTTCCTCAGTGGCTACGTTCCTGACACAGGACAGGGCCTTGCCTGCTTCCTGTGCCCCGCAGTCAGCAGCCAGGTGTTTGTCCACCATTACTGCCCAGAGTGGTAAATCTTTAAGGGGTAGGGGGTGTATGTGTTTTTAAAAGGATTATCAAAAGAAATTTTAGAACATTTCTGTTTTTTAGGGGTTGTTGTGAACTAGGTGGATGATTTTCTACTTTGGAACTAAAGTTTTAATGAAAGGTTATTCTAACGAGTCAGTGATTTATGTTCCTAGATGGGGTAGATGGCAGGAGTTAAAAGTAATTAAACTCAATTTAAAATTTAGAGAAATTGGTCTTCATAATTGTGGTATGGTAAATCACCTATTTAGACCACTTGGTATCTTATCATGTACTGTCTTCTACTTTAGTTATTACCGCTGATTAATGTTTGTGCCCTACTGTTGGATTCCCTAAGGTACACCCCGTGTGATAATCAAGGGTTGCCAGCAGGCCTTAGACCCTTTGTGCACAGTCTTAGCCTTTGGGATGACGTGAAAGGCTTGGCTCCTGTGTCCCCAGGCTCCTGGAGCCCCAGCACCCGTCTCCCACCCTGCCCTTAAATTCACTCACGCCCATGCCTGAACCCTATGGGAGAAGGAAGGGTAAACCTTTGGGGAGATCTGGTAACCCAGAATATTCTCTCTCTTTCTCTCTTTTTTATTTTTTAATTTTTTTGTGTTCTTTTTCTCTTTTTCCTTTTTTTTTTTTGAGACAGAGCCTCAAGGTATCACCCTGGAGAGAGTGTGTGGCATCAAAGCTCACAGTAACCTCCAATTCCTGGGCTCAAGCGAGTCTCCTGCCTCCGCCTCCCAAGTAGCTGGGACCACAGATGCCCACCACAACGCCCGGCCATTTTTTTTTTTTAAATTAAATTATAGCTGCGTACATTAGTGCAATCAAAGGGTACAATGTGCTGGTTTCATATACAATCTGAAATGTTTTCATCAAACTGTTTAACATACTAGCCATTTTATTTTGGTCGCAGCCGTTGTTGTTTGGCGGGCCTAGGCTGGGTTTGAACCCACCAGCTCAGGTGTACATTGTTGGCGCCTTAGCACGTTGAGCCACAGGCACCGAGCCTTTGTTTTCTTTTTTGATGTGTTCTTGTGGGTCTTGTTTTCCAACCAAGATTATGCAGGACTTTTTGGCAGACCCAGTCTTGAACTAAATAACAATAAAAAATTTTCATATTCTGTTGTACTACTTACAGCTCTTTGTATTTAATTCAGTATTTAACCATTCTATTTAATTTAATAAATTAAATAATTACACATTTAATTTGTGTAATTACATTGTAATGTGAGGTGTGTGACATTACTTAACATTTACTTGGTCAAGGTTATAAACTTATTTATACTTTTACTGCATTTTCGGGCCTCTCCATGACCACTACAATATTGTTTTTGCTGCTGGACCTGTTCATTGATAGTAGAGACTTTCCTCTGAATATGTACTTTTTAAAGATAATTTCTATGAAAATATCTATAAAGTACAGATGAAAAAATTTTTCCTTTGTAGTGGGAGAGAGCAATAAGCAAAATTTCTTTCCTAAGTTCTGAGCCTACTAGAAAAAGAAAAAGGAATCAGAAAATGGAGATCAGACTGTTGGCCTTATATAACTGGTGAAGAGAGGAAGTGGTGGTGTGCCTGTAATTTCAAGTATCAGGGAAATAAATGTCGCAAATTTCTCAAATAGATTAAATTTCTACTATTTCTTTTTCAGTAATAGGCTCTCCGAACTAGATTATTTGGAATTATCATTTAATATAACCAACAGCTTTAGGTACCACCTATCCTCTGATAGCTCCCAAATTTATATAATCAGTCCTCATTATTTGTGGGTCTTGTATTTGAGAATTTGCTTACTCACTGAAGTTTATTTGTAACCCCCAAATCAAACCAAAGGTAGTGCGTTTGTAGTATTTTCCAGTATGCACAGAGCAGGGAGAATGCAGGCTGCTCACCAGCCGTTCCAGCTGCTGTGAGGCAGGGTGGCCGCTTACCTGCTGCAGCTCTCACACTCCAGCACTCACCTTTGTGTGGTCTGTTCAGCTCCACCTTTTTTTGTATTTTTGTGCTTTTGTTAATGACTTTTCTGTTTACAGTGGTCCCCAAATGTAACACTGAGTTGCTGTCTAGTGTTCCTAAGTACAGGAGGTTGTGATATGTCTTATGGGGAGAATATGGTATGTTACGGAAGCTTTGCTCTGGAGTGAGTATAGCACTGTTGGCCATGAGTTTAGTTTTAATGAATACATTTTCAAATAAGACATCTTATTTGAAAACAAGATTATGTGTTGATTAGATAAAAATGTTGCGACTAGAGACTTTTAGGAATCTGACCTTATACCCATTTCCCCTAGGAGCATTGGGTTAGTAACTGCCAATCCAGTGTTAGTGACCACTTTTTTTTATAACTTCTATAAATAAGGAGAATCAACTACATGTTAGCCCTCTTCCTGCCCCTGGACATCAGGCTCTTACATCCACTGCCTCAGCTGACATCTCCCCTGGGATCTCGCACACCCAGTGTGGTCCTGACAGAGCCCCTCGTGTGCCTCTCTGTTTTCCCAGTCCAAGAAATAGCATGGCCAGCCACATAGCGTTCCACTGAGAGGCTTAGACGTCAGCCCTGATTCCTCCCTTCTCTCCTTTTCCATCTCCAGCTCATTAAAGTACTGTTCATTCTACCTCCAAAATACATTCTGAAGTAATCTGCTTTTCTTCATCTCTCCTGTTACCGTGTTAGTGGAGGCCACTGGCATTATTGGCATGGATGTGGCGTGAGCTGACTGTGGTAGACGCCTTGCGTGCACCTGCACCTTTGTTCTTTCTCTCTGGGCTCCTGGAAAACCGTCTATCTCACCACACAGCAGTCAGATTTGCTGTCCCTTTTCAGATGGACTCTGAGGGAATGGCCCTCTTCCTCCATATTCCATGGAGTAAATATTTAGTATTATTGTAGGCACTCTTGGTATTTCTTTAGGTACTTCTGCTATTTGAAAACTGCTAAACCTGTAAGGGATATTTTTAGAACTGGAAGGGAATTTTCTCTTTTTTTCTTTTTTTTTAGGGAAAGTAAGCATTTGAACAATGGGTGAAGTAAAAGCTTTGAGAAGTTCTTGGAAAAAACCCACCCTTTCAAGAGTAGAATGATCTAGAGTTCTTTTCTTTCTTTCTTTTTTTGTTTTCCGGAAACCATCTGGCTACTAAAGCAAAGAGATTATGGACTAAACAATGGTTTCTGCGTAGTTTGTTTTAAAATCAGTAATAGGTAATCAAGAACTTGAGGCCCCCTTGGTGGCACTATCTTCTGCGTCTCTTTCCTGCTCCACAGAATGTGGGTGTGCTGTATCCTCCTTGCCTACTCCCCTGTCACATGATGGTTTCGTCTTCAGGGTGGGGACACAGCTCTGCTGGTTGGGTTTGCTCTGTGTCAGCTGAATAAGGATGGGTGGAGTACACTGATTTTGTAACGTTGGTCTTGTGGTTTTACACAGAAAGGGGTGATGTATAATTAGTTAAGGCTGAAGGATCATGAAGGGAAGAGGAAGGGGATCTGCAGTGCTCTTGTGCATCAGAGCAGAGCTCTCCAGCCCTGCTTTTACTCGCCAGAGAACTTGACTTTCATTGCTTGAATTTCACACTGTATTTCATGTTTGGTTAAGCCTGGAATTTTTTGGTAAAAATTACTAATTGAATTTGGTTTAGACGTGCTCAGAAAACTCATTTAATTTAAAAATCTCCCTGCTCTTTCTCTAGACATTTGTCTTGTAGTGAAAGCACTAGGAAGATCATTTTTTGAAAGATTAGTTGTATTTATTAATAAATAGTTGGCACTTGTAGTGTATCACTTTAGTCTAGTTAAGGAGTGAACTTTCCTGAGAGTCTAGTCCTGGTTGTCCCTCTTTAATAACTATTGGGCTTGTTTGATCTTTAAACGTTTCCTTTGACCCAGGACTGAGTTGGAACCGTTCGTTCAGTAGTTCCATGGAGCTGATGGCACACCTGCCGAGATCACTCTAGGATCATGTACGGCCTCATTCAGTGACTCAGCAGACATGAATTTTCATCTTCAGGGATGGGACATGTGGCTCCTGGAATCAGAATGATTGGAGGTGAAACTTACCATAAATCTGAGTCAGTGCCCTCAGTCTACATGTGGGAAGGAAGAAGGCCCCAGAGTTGGACTTCGAAGAATAGGTAGGACTGAGAAAGGTGGGACATATTGTAAAGTTTGTTTTAATCAAAGTGATACACATACACAGATTTAAAGACCATATACATGGCCTTCAACCCAGAATGGATCAACATACTGTAGTATATGTATATCATGGAATATTATTCAGCCATTAAAAAGGATGGAGACTTTACATCTTTCGTATTATTAATCTGGATTGTGTTAGGAACACATTCTTATTAGTTAAGCTTCCCAAGGATAGAGAAGCAAGCATCCATTGTACTCAATTGTAATACGGAAGCAGTGAATGATTTAGGAGGACGGGGGAGAGGGGAGGGAAGAGAAGGACGGGGGGGTCAGTGTCTGGCACACCTCTTGGGGGCAGGACACAGTTACAAGAGGAACTTTACCTAACAAATGCAATCAGTGTAACCGAATTCTTTGTACCCTCAATCAATCTCAAACAACAATTTAAAAAAAAGACCATATACAACACAAATTTACGTGAATGCTCATAGTAGCATTTTTCATAATAACCAAAAGGTAGAAACAACCCAAATGTCCATCCACTAATGAGAGGATAAACAAAACAAGTCCTGTCCCTATAATGGAAGATTATTTAGCCATAAAAAAGAATGAAGTTCTGACATGTGCTACAACATGGCTGAACTCGAAAACTATGCCAAGTGAAAGAGGCCACTGGAAACAAAAGGCCTTGCGTGTGGTTCTTTGGCCGATCAGTAGAGACAGAGCGGTCAGGGCTGCCAGGGTGTGTGGGGTAGTGGAGGGGAGTGACTGCCTGCTAATGGGTATGGGGTTTTATTTTAGGTGTGGTAAAAATGTTCTGGAATTAGATAGTGGTGATGGTCAAGTTGATCTGTTATATTTGGCAGAGAGCTACATTAAATTTCAGCTTCTCACTTAAAAATCTACCTAATAGATAAACATATCTTTTAAGAATAGATATAGGGGCTCATTGAGTGCGGTGCTGGCCCCATATACCGAAGGTGGCTGGTTCAAACCCAGCCTCGGCTGAACTGCAAAACAGAAAAATAGCCGGGCGTTGTGGCGGGCACCTGTAGTCCCAGATACTCAGGAGGCTGAGGCAAGAGAATCGCCTAAGCCCAGGATTTGGAGGTTGCTGTGAGCTGTGTGATGCCACGGGTTGCTGTGAGCTGTGTGATGCCACGGCACTCTACAGAGGGCGATAAAGTGAAACTCTGTCTCTACAAAAAAATAAATAAATACAAATAGATATTTGCCATTTTAGAGAAAAGAAAGAAAATCATGTAGAACTTAAAAGGTTATATATATATATATATTTTTTTTTTTTTTTTGAGAGATACTCTCACTTTGTCACCCTCAGAGTGCCATGGTGTCACAACTCACAGCAATCTCAAACTCATGAACTTAAGTGATTCTTTTGCTTCAGCCTCTCAAGTATCCGGGACTACAGATGCCTGCCACAATGCCCAGCTATTGTTTAGAGACGGGGTCTCACTCTGGCTCTGTCTGGTCTCAAACTCGTGAGCTCCGGCAATTTGCCCTCCTCAGCCTTTCAGAGTGCTGGGGTTACAGGCATGAGCCACCGTGGCCGCCCACTTAAAAAGGTTATGATGAAAGGTAGCTACGCTATTCCCTGCTCCACCTTGGGACCCTTTTCCTGGGGTCAGCAGTTTTGAACATGTCTCTGCAAACTCAAGGCAAACTAAAAACGGGAACGACGCGGGACCTAGGAAAGGCTATCCAGCAGAGAGCACTGTGTAGTCCCAGAATCTCTCCGAAGGGAAATCAGAACACAGAGGCTGCACACGAAGCTCAGAGCAGCAGATCTAGATTTGAGCAGAAGAGTGACAGCACTGCTGGGGAAACGGAGCTGACTGGTGTGTTTAAGCAGATAGAAAGAAGAATGGAGGGAATAGTTGCTTATTGATAAGCATGAGGCAGCGATGAGAAACATTAAAAGTCAACTGATACCAGCTCGTGCAAAAGATGGCGTCTGAAGTTGACAATCAAGACATAGAATATTTTAATCTGGAGGTAAATCATGTCACAAACAGCTAGAAAAATGTCTTAATCTGTTCTCACACTTTTTTTTTGGATTTGGTATAAAATTCTTCCAATAAAGTTTTCTTCCAAATTTGTTTCGTTTTTTTTCTTACAGTTATGAGGGCTTTTTAAATTTTTTTTTTTTTGCCCAACATACAGTGTTCATGAGGTTTATCCATGTTACATGTATCCGTAGTTTGTTCATTTTTACCAACACATAGATAGTATTTATTGTTTGAGTATAATCACTGAAAACAGCAATCTGGTTTTGGCACAGTGGCTCGCGCCTGTATTCCTAGCACTCTGGGAAGCTGAGGCAGGAGGATCCCTTGAGCTCAGGAGATTGAAACCAACCCGAGGAAAGTGAGACCCCGTTTCCACTAAAAATAAAAAAATTAGCTGGGGATTGAGGCGGGCACCTGAGGTATCAGCTACTAGGGAGTTTGAGGCAGGAAGATTGCTTGAACCCAGGAGTTTGAGGTTGGTGTGAGCTAGGCCGACCCCACAGCACACAGAGTGAGACTGTGTCTCAAAGAAAAAATCAACAATCTTCAATTTTCAGTGGACATTTAGGGAGTTTCCAATTTTGCGTTATTGCTACAAATGCTGCTGTGAACATCTATATTCCTGTTTCCTGGTATTCATGTGAAGGCTGTTTCTCTAGCAGCATTTTTGAAAAAAATAATTAAAATAATAACTGTATTTTTAGAAAAAGGGTCTTTGTTAGCCAGGCTAGAGTACACTGGCGTCACCATAGTTCATAGCAACCGCAAATCCAACTCCTGGACTCAAGCGATCTTCCTCCCTCAGCCTCCCGAATAGCTGGGACTACAGGCATGCACCACCACATCCAGTTAATTTTTCTATTTTTTGTGAAGATGGGGTCTCACTCTTGAGGCTGGTTTTGAACTTCTGGCTTCAAGTAATCCCCCTGCCTCAGCCTTCCAGGGTGTTGGGATTATAAGTGTGAGCCACCATGTCCAGCCTCTAGCACATATTAATTGAAAGAAGTAACTTGTAGAAAAATACGTATTGTTTAATCTTTGTTATATAGAAAACAAAAACCTTCCCTGTAGGGCTATATGTCTATATGTTTGCAAAATACCAAGAAAACATTCTGAATAAGAGTATCAACTTGTTAATAGTGATTTCCTCTGGGAGGTTAATGGGTTTGGGAGAAGGCACTAAAAGGAGACTCCTACTTTTTGTATTTTATGTGCTCTGTACCCCTCTTCTCCCCCCAGAGTGCAGTAATCATATATTTCCTATGTAATTTAAAAACAAGAAGTTCCCTGGGATATGGGAGTCTGTGTTCTGAGTTTGCATATTAGAAAATGTCTTAAATCTATTCTCATACTTTTTTTGGATTTGGTATAAAATTCATCACATTTGTGGTTCCTAAACTTGTCAGTTAGGCAATTTCAGAGTTAAGGGAAACTGCACTTGATTGAAGACTTCCAGGTGGCGTGTCCTTCTAGTTCTTCTGTGGAGGAGTTCACACCCAGCAAGGTGGTGCAGCACAGAGGAGACTGTGAGGGGCGCAGGGCAGCTGGAGGACTTCACCGTCCCTGGGCGCCCTGAGGTCAGTGCTCGCTGGAGTGGCTCCTGCCACTTGGCAGGTGTGTGTCCTAAGTGCACTTTGTCAGGAGGTAGGGACAGTGATAGTAGGAGGGACGGCCCTCCTACTCCACCAGGTTATTGTGATGCTCAAAAAGAGACTGTGTATTCCTGGGAAAGTATTTCTGAAGTTTCTTTGTTTCTTTGCAAATTGATCCATTTAAAATATTACCTGGTTGGTTCTCAGATGGCATTTCTGTCCCTTTAGCTAGTGTGACTTTGTTGGGCTAACAGCTTGATGAGCCTGGTTATTGTTAAGACCTTCCCATCCTCTTATCTCTGAATCTGCTTTTCCTATCTCTCTCTCTCTCTCTTTTTTTTTTTTTTTAATTTAAACTTTTCCAGGTAAGTTTCTTGGCTGGAGAATGTACAGTCCAGCCAACACAAATACCTGTTCTGTGACTTAGGGCATAAAATCATTTTGAAAGAGAGTAGAATAACTAGAAGGGGCATTTGTTTACAAGAGAGGTTGAGGGCTAGATTCTTGGGAGGATGGGCTGTCATTATGCAAGTCCAAAAAAGGTGAGTCTGTGGGTGAGGGGCCACAGTGAGGTTGCAGAGATGAGTTTGGGGAACTGGGTAGTGCCAGTCTTGAAGGTGTCGTGTGCTGCGCGGCTCTATTTGTCCCTCCTTGCCCCAGAGATTGGTCTCTAGGTCCTTCAAGATCCTGACCACGCTGCGGTATGGTCTCCTCCCAGGGTTGTTTTTGGTTCTTTCCCTATCAGCTGGAAGCATCCTGGGCCCTCACAGCCTGGTCCTCAGCATTGGTGTGGTGATTTATTTCAGTGCTGCTGCTGCCTGTGTCCTCTAGTGAGCTGCCCTGGTTTGAAGTGGGGTAGGAGCCATGTTTTCTTTGTCGGCCTAGCTCCCAGCTCATGGGGCACTCAACGCAGGTCAGCACACATAGTTTAGAATGAATGCCCTGTCAAATCTTTTTTGAACGATTTGAACAAATGCAGATTGATAGTTTTTTTTATTAATGTTATAATAAAAGGAGGAGCTCACAGGAGGAGCTCCTGTATATGTAAACAGGACCTAGTAAATGGGAGAGCAGTTACTCTTAAGTAAGTGTATTAGCCTCTTTCAGGTGGAAAGGAGGAGGATCTCAGGTTACGAGATGGTGAGATTTACCCCAGGAAGACAGGAAGTGGGAAGCTTACTCACCACATTGTTGCCGTGGGTCCCTGAGCTCAGGGCTCTTCATGGAGACATGGGTCTTTTCATTCCCACAACATGCAGATGTGGCATGATTCCAACAGTCCACATGAGAAAGAATATAAATGCATTTTGTATAATGCATTTAGAAAGAAAAGCCAGTCTTTTGGGGGGAGGGGCGGGACAGTCAGTAATAAGATTCAGATCTCATCTTGCCAGTGATTCTGTTCTGACCATCTTAAATAAAATTTAATCATCCTGACAGCCCCCACCACCCAATTCTGATTCTTTCTTTTCCACAGCACCCATCACTTTCTAGCGTGCTATTTAATTTATAATTGTCTGTGTCTGTTGTTTTCTGGCTGTACCTGTTGGTACAAGCTCCTGTTGGCTGTTTCTTATTCCCCCAAATTAGTCAGAGCCTATGGACAAAGGGCAGACCACTGTTCATATTAATAAAGCCCTTTCAGAGAGCCAGTCCTGGCGAATGTCACAGGAGCAGGGTCCTCAGGCAGCAGAACACACCCTGTCTCTTCTCGTCCCGTACAGACAGTCCCGGGATCTGTAGGTTTGTCCTTACGTTGGATTTGTACATAAGTTGAGAGTCGTATATCAGTTGGATGTTTGTAACTTGAGAACTTAGTAGTCTCTTTCATAAGTGCATTGTACATCAGTCAGCTGTTTCTAACTGGGAAACTGCCTGGGTACATTCAAAAGGAGATTGAGGCTCGGTGCCCGTGGCTCAGCGGGCTAAGGCGCCAGCCACGTACACCTAAGCTGGTGAATTCGAATCCAGCCTGGGTCAGCCAAACAACAATGATGGCTGCAACCTAAAAATGGCCTGGCGTTGTGGCGGACGCCTGTAGTCCCAGCTACTTGGGAGGTGGAGGCAAGAGACTCGCTTGAACCCAGGAATTGGAGGTTGCTGTGAGCTGTGATGCCACAGTGTGAGCCACAGCACTCTATCCAGGGTGAAAGCTTGAGGCTCTGTCTCAAAAAAAGGGGGGATTGAATTTATTGGCGGTAAGCCAATGTCAGCCTTTTGACAATCTCTACACTTAGCCAGCAGAGGGCAGTGCAGATGGAATTTACCACAGTCAGTATTTTTGACTTTAAAGGGCAGTTAAAATTACTGTAGTACCTACTTCCGGGTATAGTTTGAAGTTTATTTCAGTTCAGGTGTATTATTCTTATTTCTTACTCGTGAATCTTTTTTTTTTGAGACAGAGTCTCACTATGTCACCCTTGGTAGAGTGCTGTGACGTTACAGCTCACAGTAACCTCAAACTCTTGGGCTTAAGTGATTCTCTTGGCTCAGCCTCCCAAGTAGCTGGGATTACAGGTGCCCGCCACAGCACCCGGCTATTTTCAGAGATGGGCTCTCGCTCTTGCTCAGGCTGATCTCGAGCTTGTGAGCTGAAGGGATCCGGCCATTTTTCCAGTCTTCTTAATACGTTTCCATGTCTCCTAGGACTGTGGTGAGGTGGGCAGTGGTGGGGCCCCATGAGGGCCTTGTTCTGTTGCTTCCAGGAAGCAGTGGTCACCCAACCAGAACGCTCCTAGGGCTCTGTGGTCCTCCCGGGACGGGCTAGGCACTGAGAAGACTGGTCCCAGCAAAGCACAGCCCTGCACACAAGGTCCTCTCTGAGCACCTGACCCCCTTTTCAGAAAGAAAAAACTTTCAAACCTACATGAAATGAAAACTACAGTTTTTCAATTTTATGACATTTTATGGTACTGATAGTGGATCTTCTCGACACAGAAAATAAATTAGGTTAGTCTTTATATTACATTACATATATTTTTTATTTTGGAAAAGTTAACAGCCCTTTTTAGAAACTATTAGAATAACTTCAAATTGTGTGCATAAAGCAAAGGTGATTGCCTGGGAGATTTTTTTTTTTTTTTTTTTGCTATCTAATTGATTTTGAACTTTTCTTTTTATGATAAAAGTGCTGAAAATTCTGCCTCATAAATGATGTACTGGTAGATGTGATCAAAAATCCCATAGCTAGCCTTGCTAGATACGAGGGGGATGTGGCAAGGAGGCCTGGGAACCTTCTTTGAATTCTTAGTGGTACATCCCACATATCCCTGGTCATTGGGTCTTCTTTTCCCCAGGTCTTAGTTGGTGCTATTTATGTGTGTAAGGAAAAGAAGTACAAATCTGTGTTTTTAAGGTAACCAAAGGAGAAATAATCTTTGAAAGAATTTTGAAATGTTTCCAGCTCTCTGGGTTTCTGCTTCCAAAGGCTTGGCTCATCTTTGTCATTTTCCTCCCCAGTCTACAGATGAACTTCCAGCCACTGAGGACACTTGTGTGATGTTACGCCCTAAGCTCTCTTTCATTGGCAGCTTGTTAGGAGAGAGCTAAGCTGCAGAGGGGATAGTACCAGGAAGCAAAACGAATTCCCCACAAACTCCAGATAGGCTTTAGAGCAGGACCTCTGAGAAGAGAAGCGTGGAAACTGGAGGGGGTAGTAGGTTGAGAGGGTTTATAATGAGAGAGGATACCTGGAAAAAGTGAGGTCTAAGAGAACTGAGGTCTTCTCAAGGACACCCCAAGGATACACCTGCGAGGTCCTCCCTGTGGTGACTCAGCTTTTAGGAATTTACAAAAACTTAACTTCTTGGGACCTGGACGCTTGAAAGCTCACGATTCTGTAAAAGCCAGAGCCGGCTTCTCCCGCTTGATTCAAACTGACCAATGAGAAACGTACCTGTGGGCCAGAACTTTTTGACTAAGGATATAAAGGAGAAGACTGAGCCAGTCGGGGAGTGCAGCCGTTTTGAATTCTGGGCTGTTACTCCGGCAGCTGAAGTAAACCTTTCCTCTTTTAAACACGGTGTTTGGGTGCTCTTTTTCCCCATTGGGCCTCATCTTCCTGCAACAATAGTGGGCATTTAAGACTCCCAGATCTCCTCTCTGTCTCCTATAGGAAGGCAGAAAGGCAGTTTCTCTTGTGGTTCTAGTAAAACATGAAGATTGAATTTGTGATAAGGCTGCGCAGGGCAAAGAGAGTGAGTGAAGGTCTGTGTATTTAACAGTGAGAGCCCCATCCTTTTCCCCTCTGCCTAGTGCCACAAATACTGGTAGCCGGGGTTATGGGCCACACAGCCCAGAAGGGACACTGGAGAATATTTCTTTAGGTAATTGGCCAAAGCAAAAAAGAACCTTCAGAGCCCTACACGCAGGGTCAAAATACTTAACTGCTTTACGGTAATGCTACCCATCAATCTTAAGGCCATACAGAGCTTCTAAATAGGTTGTTGGTGCCTCACTTTTTTTTTTTTGTAGAGACAGAGTCTCACTTTATCGCCCTTGGTAGAGTGCAGTAGCATCACAGCTAACAGCAACCTTCAACTCCTGGGCTTAGGTGATTCTCTTGCCTCAGCCTTCTGAGTAGCTGGGACTACAGGTGCCTGCCACAACGCCCAGCTATTTTTTTTGTTGCGGTCGGGACGGGGTTTGAACCTACCACCCTCAGTATATGGGGCTGGCACCCTACTCGCTGAGCCACAGGTGCCGCCCAGTGCCTCACTCTTAAATGTGAAGAAACAACCAGGAAACGGTTTAAGGAAAATTCTTAACATTAACATAAGAACAAAGAAAATAGAAGGTTGAGGAAAAAGTCATGGAAGATCTAGAAGACAGCTTTAAAAACTATGTATTTAAGAGTCTCAAATATTAAATTAATGAAACAAGAATAGAATCCTATAAAGAAGGAGTATAGGGGCTCGGCGCCTGTGGCTCAACGAGCTAAGGTGCCAGTCACGTACACCTGAGCTGGCGGGTTCGAATCCAGCCCCCGGGCCCGCCAAACAACAATGACGGCTGCAACCAAAAAATGGCCGGGCGTTGTGGCGGGCGCCTGTAGTCCCAGCTACTTGGGAGGCGGAGGCAGGAGACTCGCCTGAGCCCAGGAATTGGAGGTTGCTGTGAGCTGCAATGCCACGGCACTCTATCCAGGGTGACAGCTTGAGGCTCTGTCTCAAAAAAAAAAAAAAAAAGAAATGGCAGAAAAAAAAATCCTTGAGATAACTTTGAATATAAAAAATGGATGAGGGGCGGCACCTGTGGCTCAAGGAGTAGGGTGCCAGCCCCATATACTGGCGGTGGCAGGTTCGAGCCCAGCCCCAGCCAAAACTGCAAAAAAAAAGAAAAAATGAATGACATGTAGAAAAAAAGGTATAATACTTTACTGAGCAATATCAAAGCAAATTAAATAAATAGAGGGAAAGAAACACGTTCCCGGTAAATACTCTAAATTATGTCAATTCCTCCTTTAATTAGTTTCTAAGTTTAATTTACTGTCAATCAAATTCACAAGGGATTTTTTAACCTGACAAAACAATTCTAAAATTCATTTGAAAGAATAAACAGATGTGACCAGCCAAGAAAATCTGCAAGAGAATAACAGCAAAGGGGGAAGAATCCAGCCAGATGTTCCAAAGCAGCACTGGTGAACAAAAATATAATTGAGGTTTTATATGCAGCCAAACTGAAAAAAACAGGTGAAATTAAGTAATATATTTTACTTAACCCAATATATCCAAAATGGTATCATTTCAACCAATACTTTATTTATGAAATATTTGACTTTCTTTTTTTGTATTAAGTGTGTATTTTACATTCAGAACACCTCTCAATTCAGACCAGAAATATTTTAAGTGCTCAATCTCTTCCTGTGGCTTATAGCTACTATACTAGACAGCATAACTTCACGATACCTAATTCTTGATATTGAATCCTTAAAGCTCTAATAATAAACACAATTTAGTTTGATACAAAAAAAGACTGATTAAAAAAATAGAATTTATCTGTAGTATTTCTTTTTTTTTGAGACAGCCTCAAGCTGTCACCCTGGATACAGTGCTGTGGCATCACAGCTCACTGCAACCTCCAATTCCTGGGCTCAAGTCTCCCAAGTAGCTGGGACTACAGACACCCGCCACAACGCCCGGCCATTTTTTTGGTTGCAGCCGTCATTGTTGTTTGGCGGACCGGGCTGGATTCGAACCTACCAGCTCAGGTATACATGGCTGGCGCCTTAGCCGGTTGAGCCACAGGCGCCGAGCCTATAGTATTTCTTAATATGAGGTTTCATTTGCAACTGACAAAAATGGTATGTGTATAATCCATAAAATACCCATATTCACATGGTGAGATGCCATCTCTACAAAAAAAAAATGTAATTAGTGGAGTGTGGTGGTGTGCACCTGTAGTCCCAGATACTCAGGAGCCTGAGGTGAGAGGTCCCCTTAAGCCCAGGAATGTGATGTGGTAGTGAGCTATGATCATGCCACTGAATTTTAGCCTGGGTGATAAAGTGAGACTAGGTCTAAAAAAAAATAAATAAAATAAACCTATGTATAATATCTACCAATATGTTTACAACTCCAGAAGCTCTGCCCCAATCAGAGCGGCCACTTGCAGGCCTTACACAAGCCCCACATGAAACATAAATACACTTTACTTTTCAGATAGTTCCAATCCCAGCTTTCAATGGGGAAATGCCCAGGCTCTCAGTCACAACCCACAGGAACTGTGTTAAAGGGCCACGGCATTAGGAAGGTTGTGAACCACTGCTCTAAGGTGAATCTTGAGTGTTCTGCTCATAGAGCTAGTTCCTCCAGACCAGCCGCAGGCTGCTACCTGCTTCCCCAGCATGGAGCTTGCATGCCAGCTCTTAGACAGGGTCCCAAAATCATCCTCATCCAACCATGTTTTTAGGAATCTAAGACACATATTTTTCATATTTGCCACCTCCAATCTCAGGATGCAACAGTGAGTCTTATACAGTGGAGTGGCTGGCATTGCCTGGCACACTCCAACTCAGCGTGGCATTTCCCATTGCCATCAGCACACTTGCGGCATCAGCATTTCTTGTCCTTTACCACTCACGATGACTTCAAAAAGTCACGTCGATGGCACAATATTGGGGTGTGGGCAAAAAGGCTCAGACGTAGCGAAGTTTGCAGCCTTGGTATCAGTGAGGCAAATACCTATCCCTGGAAGAATCATCATTTACATTTTACCAAAGAGAGAAAGACACCTGGAAGTGGATGACGCTGTGCTATCCGTAAGACTGTTCTGAGTTACTCTGAGATGTGCAAAGCCACAGCAAGGCAGGAGAAATGGGCCACTTGGGGACAGGAGAACAATCAGAGCAAACAGGGGCTGCAGGAGCTAGTGCCAGTGCCTCAAGGGAATCATGATCAAGGTGCTGAATTGTGGTTTAAATGGAAGTTTCTCCTCTTTCGTGGTGGCATATAAAGTAACAGTGTGTCCTGTAATTGATGGCAGCTTAGATCCACTGAAAGGCAGAAAAGGCAAACGTTGCTACACCCTCAGTCCTGGACTAAGGGCTTGTTGTGTACCATCCTTCCAACTGTGTTGATGGATCCCCCTTTTGCAATCTGATGAACTGAGGTTTGCAGCGTTGCTGTGCTTGTCTGGGCTGCACAGCTGTGAGGGGCAGAGCTGACCATGTGACCTGTAGCAGCCTCCAGCCCACACTAACCCCACTGCCTCCCAGTGTTAACCACTGAAATGTGCAGGGCGCCGTGGGGACAGTACAGAACCCACCTGGTCCCTCTGCAGGGCTCAGGCCTTGGTCCCGGATACTAAGGTTTCTTTTGCCTCTGAGCGGAAGCTGTGCGCTCCACTCTGCAGGTCCTGGAGTTGATGTGCAGCGTAATTGAAATTCATGGATGAGCCCGAGGAGCTGGCTCCAGGCTCAGTAATAACTTCTCCATATTAATGGCAGCACGCAGACCCGGTGGACAGCTGACATTTAATATGAAACATACGCAGCAGAGTGAGAGGCTCCTACCTGGGTCCTCCCTCACCAGAGCACCCATCAAGGGTGGGGTCTAAGGAGGCACCAAGATTTAGGCGGCTGCCAAGTCCCCACCTCAGGACTTGCCCCTGCGGGAAACCTCCACCAAGAACACACACACACATTCACATGCACGCACACACACGTACACTTAAATGAACACAGGCATGCACATGCATACGCCCACATACTCAAAAGTGCACACACGTCTACACGGACGCACGTATGCACCCAGATATACACTCACACACATGCTCATACACATGCTCGCTCAAATACACACACGTACATACTCACAGAGCACACGCACATGTACACTTACATGTACATACACAGCTATACGCAAGACATGTGCACACACATTCCACACACTTCCCATGCATAGGTGACATGCACACAGCCAACAGCCTGCTGCGTGCTAGAGGCAATGCAGGGTCCCCAGGGCTGCCCAAGCCAGAGAATGAGGTAGAGGTAATGAAGGACATGTCTGCCTGCCCACCCAGACCCAGAGTCCCAGGAGGGACCCCATACACACTCACCCCCAAGATCTCCAGAGACCAGAGTGAGGATGCTCAGGCCACCAAGAAGGAAAGCCGGCCTTAATGAGTGGGTGCAGGTCCTGGGGTGCATCCCGGGGCTTGGTGTGGATGATGCGTCCCTGTTCACACTGGCTACAACACTTGCGATCCTCATAGTAGGCCTGGCTGAAGACACAGCCTTCTCCACCCCTCGGCTGACTGAGTGAGGACCTGCATTCACTCACCCATCACTCATCACTCATGCCTCACTGGGGACAGGGAGGGACAGGGCAGCCGAGGCTAGCAACCAGGCAGGAGGAACCTGAAACCTACTAACACCTGAATGAGCAGCATCATGACACTCAGCAACCAGGGCCAGAAATACACACACAGTGGAGTGCAGGGCCCCGGGCAGCAGCATGATCCAAGTCCTAGGTAAAGCTGGCCTCTCTGGACTCAGGCTCAAAGGCCACCAACTAACTATCCTGGCCTTCAGGGTGAGGGCCAGTTCCACTATGTCCCTCACTGAAAGATTCCAAGTGGAGAGGCCACTCCCACAAAGTTGGGCAACTCCATGGAGCCTCTGTTTCCTCATCTGTAAAATGGGGACATAGTGGCTAGCTCACAGCAGTACTGCAGGGTTTGGGTCCGAGGCCCCAGGCAGTGAGAGATGGTGTAGACGCCGATCCTCAGACCCATGCCTGAGACCGACAGCTCCCCTGAGGGGCTGTGCTGCAGCTGCTGGATTCTTCAGGCACAACAGTGAAGAAAGCAAGCCACTACCCCATCGTCTGAGGGTGAACCCAATAGAGCACCGAATCTAACATTTCAGGCCACCAGGAAAAGCATATGACTCAGTCCAGAGCCAATCAGCACATTGCATTCCTGGGCCACAGTGATTAGTTTTGAAAACATCCCATGACCTAAGCCCGTCCAATCAGAGTGCAGAGCAGGGCTATCATAGCCACTGTGGCAATGAGCACCTTCTCTTTTCCACCAGGTTGTCCCACCAGAGGTTTCTGAGGGGCCTGGGGATCCTGCAGCCAGTGGTCCCCCAGGGAAGAGTCACGCAGAGCAGGTGGAGCTCTCAGAACATCTCTAGGCCCCTGAATTACCCCTACCCCATCCCACAAGTTCTCAGATGCCTTTTTGGCTAAAGCCAGATGAGTCTGGGTTTCTGACCAGGGATGTCCCTATATCACTCTGAGGAGCCACCATGAGGCAGATAAAGGGCCATGGGCGGCCGCTCTGCCACCTCGGGCACAAGCCCCTGACAAGTCAGTCTCCGTCTTGGCAGTCACATCCCTCCCCAGCCCTTGATTGGGAAAGAGCCCCAAGGGAAGCCTCTTCCCTCCTACCAAATAGCTAGTGCCCAGCAAGAAGTGGTGGTGAAGTTGGCCAGGAGATTGTAGATGGCACACAGGGGTGAAAGGGGTGGCTGTGATGAAGTACAGCTGTATTCTCAGCAAGTTCCCTGGCACAGCCCTTGTCTGCAGAGTTGCCCCAACCATGCTGCTGCCAGCACAGCCCCCAGCACTTCCTCCTCTGTCTCTAGAGCCCCCATCAGGGCCCACATGAGGTCATCACACATTCTTCTCTGCCCACACAATGACAACAGAAACAGAAATACAACACAGAAACAGCTTCTCTAGAGAAACATGGAGTGTTCAGCAGCAAGTCCATGCTCCTACGGGCAACTCCAACCCTGTCCCCTCACTTGTATCAGGTCCCTCTCGCTTCTAAGGCATCTGAATGTGCAACTCCAGCTTTAGAGAATCCCAGAAATGGCCGATTCCAGCCCCCACTTTCCACCTGGATAAACTGAGACTCAGGCCGGGAGGGGAGGTGGCCCAGGATCATGTGGTAAGTATCAGTGCCCTGCCCAAGGTCCTCTCACCACCCACCCAACCCTTCCCCACATGTGCCAAGGGAAGCTTCCCTTTCCTTACTTAGTTTGATTTAAACCAGGGGATTTGAACTCAGGTCCCAAGGATGAGGGAGGAAACCCATGGACAACCACATATGTGCAGTGCTTGCCTGTGGGAAAAGAGGCAAACCTTTGGACATTCTCCATGGGGGCCTGCCCCACGGAATGCTGACATCCTGAGATAGGCAGCAGAGCAGACCAGGCCTCCCTGAACACTGGGGGCACAGGGTCTTCAGGCAGGTCCCACGCCCTTTCCTGCACAGGTTTCTAGCCGTCACTTCCCAGGCACTCTCATTTTTCCAGCTGCACTCTGCTCAGTCTGGAGCTGGACCCTTTGGACATAGCCAGGGACACCGTGGTACTAGTTGCCAAGAAGCACAGGGTACAACATGGCATGTGTACCCAGGACACCTTCCTGAATGAACTGCCATTTAGCTAAGACCTACAGGATGAGGCAGGTAAATAGACAGGGGTGAGTGTCCAGGCCAGAGCACAGCCTGTCAAAGCCCCTGGGTGTCCAATGTTTGGGGAACATAAACCTCAGTGACACTGGAGCACAGGTGTGAGGACTCAGTGACAGATAAGGTTGGAGGCGCCCAGCCAGGACAGGTGGGTCTTGAATGCCCAGCCACTAAGTTTAGATATTTTGCTTTTTTAGGAGCAATAAGAACCACTGAAAAATCTTAAGCAAAGTTGTACCATGAGTTGATGTATGGTTTATAAAGTCACTCTGGCTGCAGGGGTGAGAAAGGGTTGCTGCAGAGGGACCAATCAGGAGCAGCTGAGAAGCACCGGAGCTGAAACTGAGGCTGGAGGCAGGTGTATTGAGGACATGGGGAGCAGAACAAGGTCCAGAGAGCTCCAGGGTGGTGGGTGGCCAGAGGGGGTCATGCAAAAAGGAGCAGGGATCCTGGGATTCCCTCCTATGTGAAAAGTGGAATCTGGAGGAGAGTGAGAGAGCCACATAACTTGTGAAGTGTGAGTGATCCAAGGAAAAAGTCGCAGAGGCAGCTGAGCAGGCAAGTCTGGAGCCCAGGAGAACTTGTGAGCTGAGCACAGGGCCTGGAGGCCAGGTGGAGGGCAACCACTTTCATCTCCCCGGCACTTGTCCTTCCCCCCTCCTCAGCTCGGCACCTGTGGCTCAAAGGGCTAAGGTGCCAGCCACGTACACCTGAACTGGCAGGTTCGAATCCAGCCCGGGCCCGCCAAGCAACAATGACAGCTGCAACCAAAAAATGGCTGGGCGCTTGTAGTCCCAGCTACTTGAGAGGTGGAGGCAAGAGACTCACTTGAGCCCAGGAATTGGAGATTGCTGTGAACTGTGATGCCACAGCACTCTATCCAGGGTGACAGTTTAAGGCTTTGTCTCAAAAAAAAAAGAAAGAAAAAAAGAACCCCTCTCCATTCCAGAGTCTGAGGATCTGACCCTCACCCTCAACCACAAAGGTCAGCAAGAGACTCAGGGCAGGCCTACATAGCAAGTGGTTTAAAAATGGGCCTGTAACCCAAGAAGGGACAATCAGATCCCTCTCCAAGACTCTCACAGGTTATGACCCAGAAAAGAGAGCTTCCCATTCCAGAGAGAGTGCCTCCTCAGAAGACAAGCTAGTCCTGGAGCTACTGGTGGCCCCCACATGGTGGCAACCATTCTCAGATGAACACAGAGGTGGCAGAGCTTCGAGATGGATGGCATGTTCTGAGTGCCTGGATTCAGCCATGCCTGAAGCTGACACTTATCAAGAACCCCAGATAATTTGGTCCATGATGTCTCTCGATTATTTCATCCAATGTAAGCTGGTTTTCTGTCACTCAAACTGAGCAAGTGTTTAAAAAGGAAGGTAACAAGCTGCGGAGGTGCTGAGCCCTCTCTTGGCAGCTGTGCAGATTGCTAACAACAGGTGCCAAGCAGGTGCTTCTGCTCTGACCTGAGGAGCCCAACACAGGCCCACTTTGGTATTCCTGACACTCGCATTGCTCTCCAGGCAGTGGCGAGGCAGGTGGGAGGAAGGAAGACCTTGAGGGGCAACTGCAAATCCCAGGCTCCCTCAAGCCCTAGGACTGGACCAGACCTTGAAGGGCAGACTCTTCCCACCATTGGCCCTGCCTAGCCAGGCAAAGAGGTCCCCAGCGCTGCCCTGACTAAAGAGGCAGAGAGGGGCAGAGTCACTTCCATCCTACTGAAGTCCAGCTGCAATCACTCACCGTGAGAAATCAGGCCACCCATACAGAGTTATAACCCAGAGCAGGTCACCACCCACTCGGTTACCAGGCTTGCTCCTGGGTCCCACTCGCACCGACCTCAGTCAATGCCCATGACTGAGAAGATCTCCAGGAGTTGAATAAGGTAGAAAATGTTTTAAAGAAATACAGTTCTTTTTTTATTCATTTTATGGGCATACAAAAAAAGCAATAAAATGTAATGAGCCTGGCCTTGCAATCAGACAGAAATGTTTTCAAATACTGGCTTGAAAGCTTGAAGCAAGCTATCTGGGCTTTCGTAGTTTCGACATTCATCTGTAGAATGGGGATAATAATATTGGAGGATCAAATGAGGCAATATGGCAAAGGGGGCTCAGCAGAGACCCTGACATGCAGCAGAGACACAGTAAATTGTCACTTACTATTACTTTTCATGCTAAAAAGGCTTCCCATTGAATTTCTAATAAGCATGTAAAATGATGTGAAATTAGCCTGAGAGATACTAGAAAACTCTTTCATAGCAATGTGATATACAATACTGCTTAAGCATTTGTTTTCTCATGCATTGTAGAGTGGCAAATTTTAACCCCTTCCTGTAAATATTATGAATAACTTCTATCCCCTGCCTATGAAAGGACATTTATCAGCCTCTCTGGACATAAAGTGCCTGGCCTGGTCACATGGCACTTCTTGAGGCTGCATCTCCACCTGACTCCAGTAGAATTGGCACCTTAGGTGGCCCAGAGTCCCAATTTCTGGCAAAAACAATCTCATATCATACCTGGGGGACCAGCATCTCCTGCTGTCTTAATCTATAGGATTTTGCAAACTCCATGCCCTGCTTCTCAGGGGAGCATAGACGTGACCCCAGCACAGACAGCGTAATACATAGGGTTCAGCTAGAATTATCAGAAAAAGATATAGGCCTAGCACTGCTTGGACCACTTGATCCACCACAGAGGGGCTCTATCTGAAAATAAAGCTAACACATGGGAAGGCAGGGCACGAGGTGGTGAGGGCCCTAATGAGCTGGCAGGAGCACCTGGATCCAGCTACACCTGAACACTTCTCATTCTGTGAGCTAATAATTTCCTGTTTCTGTTTAAATTATTTTGACTTGAATTTTCTGTCACTTACAACTGAAAGGATCTTACCAATACAATGGCGTAAGAATCCCCTTGTACTAATAATGAAGAGATGGCTGCCCATGGTAAACGAAGTTACTACTGCCCTCGTTCAAAGCAAAGAAACACACTCAGAAGTCTCAGGACCAGGCAAACAGATGAGCAAATGTGTGTCCCAGGCAAGGGGCAGGAAAATAGGCCAAAAAAGGCCTGTGGCACTTAGGACAGACATGTCCCGTCTAAGCATCTAAACTTATACAGTGAGACCACAGCTGCCTGTCATAGCCTGCATGTTCCTTCTGTCCACATTTGCCTGGGAGGCTAGCCTCACTTGTCCTACAAAGAAAAGGTTCCACAGTCCCATCTGTGTGGGAAGTGCTGCCTTACATAGAATTCATGAGAGTTCTTTACTACAGAACTTCTCAGAGAGCCCAGAAGACCCCCTTGACTCTTCCAGGGTGAATACAGATGGGGGGCTTCCCACACTGGTTTATCCACTGAACCCCACTTGCTCAGAGGAACTCGTCATGCAGTCCTGCAGAGCCCTCTTGGACAAATGGGGCTACCAAGCCATGCTTCTCAAAGAGTGGTCCAAGGACCGGGAGCACTGGCCTGGGAGCTTATTAGAAATGCAGAACCTCAGGCCCCACTCCAGGTGTGCGGCATCCATGTCTGCATTTTAGCAAGACCCCTGGGACCTGCACGCACACTACATACAGCGCAACACACCTGCCTGGGTGTATTGAGAGATCTGCCACGGAGGGGACTCTGTGAAGCATAGCGGTGAAGGGCAGAGGTTGTGGGTTGAGTCCAGTGTATTTATACGGTCCATTGGGAAGGCATTATTTGCTCCTGTTATTATTGCTCAGTGTCTTCAAACCCACCAAGACTTGGGAACCCTGGCAGAAGGGGACAGACAGAACCAGGCCAGACCCATGCCAGCACTGGCTGTGTGGCCTAAGGCAAGTTACTCAGCCTCCCAGAGCCTGAGTGCCTGGTCAGGGCTAAGGATACCTCCCCCCTCCAGAGCTTCCATGAAGTCCAGAGGTACCATGTATAAAGCCCCAAGTCCTTAACAAGTGGGCCTATCATGGAAACACACAGGGCCTTAAAGGGTTAAGGAATTAATTAGTATAAAATCGGAACAGGCATATACATACAGAAAAAAGAGAGAAAAAACAGAAGAACCAAGGATGCTGTCCCACTCTCTCAAGGCCACTGTTCACTGACAGCATTCAAGGCCACTCAGGCAAGCCCCAACCCCTCTTCCAATATTCTTCCCATCTGTGTCTTGGACCTCTACCTAGGTATGTCCAGTAGATGTGACACCTCAGCATCCTGTCCTCCCAGCCCAGTTCACACCTGGCCCCTCTGCACACACCCTTCCTTCTGCCCAGATTGCCAACCTGTGCCTTCTCCAGCTAGGCACTCATTCTTTGAGACCTTCCAGGAGCACATTCTCTAAGTCTTGACCAGAGCACCACAGCCATCAGCCACCCTAAGAATTCGTGAAGCCAGAAGGTGGTTGCCGGGCCCGCCACATCTCTGACCACATGTCAGATGCTAGATAAGCACATTAAAAGTTGCTGGCTGAACAAATGAATCACCAAATGAACAGCTGAATGAGTGATATAATGACAAAGCCTCCCTAGCACACAGGTGCTCACCCACCAATAGTTTACATCCACTTCTGCTCCCCCACCTCACCCTAAGCCCCAGATTTCCTTTCATTTAGGAAATTTACCTTCAGTGTAAAATGAGACATGCCTCTGAGGCCCGGGACATTCTCGGAGACAAATGGGGACTATAAAGGTCCACCATGTTAATCCAACTCCTCCAAGGACGTTCATAATTGTTTGCAATATGCCCAGGTTCTAACTAAATCCAGCCAAAGGCAGTGATTTTCCAAAGCAACAAGTCACATTTCCTGTGTCTCCATAAAAAGAACGCCAGTGGTTGTGGGGCCCTAATGTAATTGCTGGCTCTGCAGACATGACAAGCCCCAGCTGCCTGAAGCCCCAGGGGCCACAGGGGCTAGGGAGTGGCCACTTGCTCGGAGCAGGAGTTCCCTGAGCAGCAATTAGAGGAGATCCCACAGTGGGTGGCTTCAGATGTCTGGCCAGCACTGCCTGCCTGACCATCGCACACCCAATCCAAAATAGAAAACTGCAGTGGCTTCTGCCATGTGCCAGGCCCCTAGGCAGCCGGACAGAGCACCGCCAAAGTCAGCTTCCTCCCTGAGCATCGATCCAGGCTTCTTGGGAGGCCCCCTTGTGCCAAGGCACTGTCCCTCTTGGCACCCAAGAAGCAGGAGAACTCCCCAGGGCTCCAGTCACACTGGGTGGCTCAGGCAGTCCCCAAAGGGACTTCCCCCCAATCTGTCTCCTGTCCTTCAAGGGCTGCCCACCAAAAATCAAGCAGTTCAGAAGCACTAGAGCCTTCATTTCCAAATACTCCCCTTGGCTCAAAATAGAGATAAAAATCAACTTTTCAAATAACTAGCTGGAGTTCAACAGGAAACCACAGCATAAAACCCAGTGGCTCCCAGTCAGTCAGGGAACAGAGCAACTCAGAGCCACTACCTATCCCCAGGACTGGCATCACCCACACACAGAAACAGGAGGACTGACTTCTGGCCCACATGCCAAAAAGCTGGGGACACATGTATACTCAACAGACATTCTAACCCATATGAGCAAAACCCCACAGACGCATACGTGCACAGGAGACACAATGGCACGTGCATCTGTTAACACAGGTGCACGAGCACCCAGATAGGAAGTGCACACCAATATTCCGGAACATGTGCAAGTGCACATGCTCACAGAGGTATCCACACGCACCGACCCACACCTGGATGCAAGCCGCAGACATGTGCAGGCAGGCATGAGAAAGAAGCATCGATAAGCATTATGGAGACCCTGGCCCTCCCCCTGCATAAATCATCCCTTGCTCAGACTAAGCAAAAACAACTTGCATTCAGCCAACCAGTCAATCGGTGCAGGTGGCTCCAAGCACTAAGAAGGCAGAAAAGGAACTCAGCACAAGTCCTGTCCTTCCAGAGGACTCCCAGGTAACGGTTCACAAGGCTCAGGCAAGGACAGCAAACAGAAAAGAATGAGAAGTGGGTACTCACCAGACCATCGCAGTTGCTGAGCGCCACGGAGGAGGCTTCAGCTAGGCCGGCCACGTCCCCGACGTAGAGGCAAGTCCCACGCAGGGGCTCCACGCGTGTGGTGCCTGTCTCACCCTGCCACTCCACAGTAGCCCCAGGAGCCACAAGGCGGGAGTTGGGCCGCAGCCGCAAGTGCAAATCTCGGCCAAAGACTGTGACATTGTAGAAGAGGCGACTGCCGGGGTCCTCTTCGCTATCTCTGGGGAAGCTCGGGGTCCGGGCCGGGGCAGCCCTGCGGGCTCGTACCCCCGCCCCAGCCGTTGCCGCCGACACCACGTGGGACACCAAGCGGCCCTGGGCGTCAGTGCGCACCGGCACCGCCAGGATGCGCTCCGCTCCGTGCCCCAGGGGCCCGCCTGCAACGGGAAGGGGCGTTAGACCAGCTGAGACCTCGGAGCCCCAAAGCCCCAGCGCCTAGCCACACATCCCCTAGAACCCGCCCGACTGCGAAGGGAAGGGGCATTCTGCCAGGAAACCCCCCAAAGCAACCCTGCCTCCCCGCTTTCTTATAGTCAGGAAGGGGCGTTAACAGTGCCACCACTCGGGAGCCTCGTCGCCTCTGGGCTGTCCCCTCAGAGGCCATGCCAAACAAGAGCCCTGGCCCCTGCCCTGTTTGGGGTTGGGGCTCGGTGTGCACCTCACAGTTCCCGAGGGGACGTCCGCATCAGAGCGTCCCCCACCTCCTGAAACCTGCCGTCCTTGGCAGGACTTGGGGCTGCTCGGAAGCCATTCCCAGTTGGTCCTCTACCGGAGCGTCTGACCCCTCAACGGCCCCTGCCTCCCGAGTGCCCTCACCGTTGGCCTCCGGAGCGCCGAGAACTCGGCTCTCCCGATAACGGGCGGCCTGCCCCCTGGGTCCGGTTCCCGGTCAGCCCGCTGCCGGGCCCCCTTTCCCCCGCGCGCACGAGGACTGGTAGGGGTGGAGCAGGGTCCCTCCGATCTCCAGGCATCCCCTCGGGAAGCCCCAACCTATCCTCCTCAGGGCCCAGGGCAGCGCTCTCCGCACCCGGCTCCTCCCGAGCGTCCCCGGACGCGAGCCCGAGCACCGCCTCGCCCTGGCTCCCCTGGACCCGCTGGGGCTGACTCTGCGCTCTCCGCCGCGGGGCTTTCCCGGCCCTCAGTCTCCACTCTCCGCGTCTCGGGAGGCGCGAGTGCTCCAAGGCTCCCCCGGCCCGAGGCTCCCGGCTGCGCCGAGGGGCGCCCCCTGCGCGACCGAGCTGGCCCCGAAGTTGGCCAACTTGGCCCCGGGCGGGGCGCGCGGAGTTTGCCCAAGTCGGGCTGGACTACGCCTGGGGAGGGGGCGGCGGGGCGCGCTGGGCTGGCCGACTGGCCGGGGTCGCGGGGCGTGGGGGCCGAGCCGCACCTACCTGGGGGGTCGGCGGCGGCGGCGAGCCTGGCGTTGGCGGGCGGCGGCAGCAGCAGCAGGAGCGGCGGCACGAGCAGCAGCAGCGCAGGGCAGAGCGGGCGGCGAGCGGCTCCCGCCGGCGGATCCATGGCAGCCGGACTGCAGCCGTGGCCCCGCGCTCGCAGCCGGCGCGAAAGTTCCCCGCGCGCCGCCCAGCCCACATCTGGGGGCAGCTGGAGCCGCCCGCAGCTGCAGCACCGCAGGGCGCGGGGCGGAGGAGGCGAGGCGCGGAGGAGAGGGCGGGGGAGCGCCGAGGGAAGGCGGGGAGGGGAGAGGAGCGAGCGGGCGAAGGAGGCGGGAGGGAGGGAGGAGGAGAGCGAGGGGGAGGGCGGGGACGGCGGGCGCCTCAGCCTGCGGTGACCCGGCGCTTCTTGGCGCGGCCGCCGCCGCCGCCGCCCGCTCCCCTCCTAGCGCCGCCGCCGCCGCCGCCACTCCGGGCTCGCAGCGAAGCAGAGACACCCCGAGGCGGCAGCAGAGAAACGCCACGGGCCGGGCCGGGGGAGCCCCGCCGCCGGCCACCCTCGGCGTTCCCCGCGCCCTCGTGGCAAACAGCCTGGAAGGAGCGGGGCCGCCAGAGCATCCCCACCGGAGAGTCCTCGGAGTGTCCGGGTTCCACCCATCAGCCCTGGGAATCTAGGGCCCGCCTAGCCCTCTCTCAGAGCCCCGGGGCAGGACAGGGCGTGGGAATGGAAGGGGGGAGGGGTGAAGGCTGACTCTGGGGTCCTGAGGGGGATGATCCAGGCCTGATGCCCCCAAAGGTAGAGAGATGGCGGTTATAGGAGGTGCCCTCCAGGGGCTATCCCAAAGATCAACTTTTTGCCCTTACTCAAAGAGACAAGATTCCTCTAGTCCCCAACTCGCCTCCTCCTGAAGTCCCGTTCCCCCCATCTGCCTTTCCATCCATCGCTCCATTGCAGCGTCTGAGCACAGCCTCTTCCTGTCCAGACCTGAGCCCCTCGTCCTAGAGGGCATCTCCAGTCTGAAAGGGCCTCTGCACACTCCATCGCCTTTTCCAACTGAGTATCCAGGGGCCTCTCAGTTCATCCTGGGAGAGTCTGCTGCCCAGCCCTTGCTAGCTGGAATCCCTCCTCTCCAGCAAGGCTCCCATCCTCCCACTGCCTGCAGTCCCTGCCCCACTAATCCTGCTGTTCCTTGGCACAGGGAGCTCCCCCAGGGCCTGCCCAGGAACCCCCTCTCAGTCACGTCTGCTGGACTATCTCTGCTGTGATCCCAGTTTCAACCTCACTTTCGCAGAGAGTGGACATCTGTCTCTTTGATCTTCTCATTCACCCTGCCCCAGGCCTTTGTGATGACTCAGGCTCCTCCCTGCTGGCCAGGAGGGCCCAGTCTTATGGGGAAATACATGACTTGCACAACTCACTTTAGTTGTGATTTTTTATCCCTGACTCAGTCATTTCTGGGGCCCAGGTGTGAGGACCATCTTCACCTGCAGGTTGATAGCCATCATCACCTGGAAGCTCTTCTCTACATGTCACCAAAGGGTGCCTGAGGCTGGATCCAGTCCCCCAAGCATGGTGGACGTCAACATTAAAAATGGTGAAATGTCACATAAAAATTTAGATGTCTAACATTTCTTGAGAAACTGGAAGGTGTGGACCTACACTGGGCCTACATTCCTGCTTTGCAACCATTAAATGGGGACACTTCCCCTGCAGTTCAAAGGTCTCCCTCCCCCACACACACACTCCCTGTAGACTTCTGCTCTTGTGACCTCTTGAGGGCCCAGCTGGTTCCAGAGAAAGTTGAAACTAGAATCCCAGTGTATCAGAAGAGAGAGGAACCCAGAGCTGAGCATCCAGGGGGACTTCCTGTAAGAAGCAGCTTGAGTTGAACCCTCCAGGCTGGAGCAGTCAGGTAGCCCAGAGTTGGGTCCAGTCAGTTGCTGCCCATGAACCCACGCTGCATTCCTCCCATGGTTGTCTGTGCTTTCATCCTCCTCCAAAGGCGAAGTAGAATATAGCCTCTCACCTACATAGGGGGCCATATTCTACTCCCTTCCTGCCCTATTTGTAGTCGCTATCATATCCTCCTGCCACCACTTACCACCACTGTATTTCTTGATACAGCACTTAATAATCTACTTAAATTTTTAAAGGATACTTTACTACCATGCATGGAAAAGCCAGCATCTAACCATCTCATCATAAATCAAAGATAACAGCCAAAAATTAATAAAACGAAAAGAAAAAATGTTATCACCTTCAACACACTACTACCTACAAAAGGCACCGAGGCTGAAGTGGGTTGGCAAGTGTTACAAAAGCGGTCAGATACACCAGCACAGAGATTTTTTCTTTAATGTAACCAGAAGGATGAGAGAATTGAAAAGGATTAACTCTGACTTGAGTTGAAGATATCTTCTGACAGGTCCATGTAACTAAATCTTGCACACTTTGGGGCACTTGCTCTAGGATAAATTTTGGAGAGTTTGTTTCCCTGACATTTCCAAATAACCCCGTTCCACATTACCTCCAGTAAGGCTATACCAAAACAGAGCCCTGACCCCCACCCCAGGCCAGGGACAAGTGGGAGACAGACCACCACCTTTAACCAGCCCCATAATGATGCTCCCACAAGGATAAGTGGCTGAACAAAGTACACATGTCAACATTTCCAGTTAAGCCCCCAGACTTCTTCTGTGAACTTACAGACACATCTCAGCATCCTGACCACTTGTCCTCAGCTCAAAAAAAAAAAAAGCCTCCTACTTTTTTAAACCTCTGTGGCTCAAATCTCTCTTCTTCATCCTCCAGGAAATGTTGCCCTCTACCCACTGGTGTTTGCCTCTCCCTCTGATCCCACTTCTCCTCCTCCATGTAAAATGTGGGACACAGAAATCCCAGTGGTCCTTTGCGCGAGTCTACTTATTAAGTTCTGGATCCCAGAGATAAAAACTAAGGACCACAGGGTCAATTCCGCTCCAATACTTGCTCAGTGTATGCCATGTGTACTTGTTTTTATTTGAACTTGAATGCCTGTAGGTCTGGCTTGTGCTCTCTCGCAGGGCACAGTCCCCATGAGTGTGGCCCTATGCCTGCCTCTTGCTCATGAGTGTTACCAACCTGGTCCCTGAAGGCACTGGGGTCGCAGCCCTGATCTAGAAGCCCAGTGTTTGAAAAGAGGGATGAGGACAATCTGAGATTGGTTCAGGTCCTACAAACCCAGGCCTTTAATATCCTCCTAACAGTATGAGGGGCAAAAAGAATTAAAGACCTTTTCCGGTCATCTTGGGTGTCGTGAGTCACTCCATATACCTCAGAGAAGGGACATTAGGAAAGAAGAATGTCTTCCTCTATGCTGGTCCCAGTTCTTGGTAGGAGGGTGCCTGCATTACTCTGCAGAGAGTTGGAGAGCTCTCTGCCCTGCCCCTGGCTTCCAGGCCACATATGCCAGCATAGGCTTCATTAGAAACAGCAGCCCACTTGAGAACCATTGCTATACCCCGATGTCCACACAGAAACCAGCCCCCCAGAAGGTATTCTGTCCCTTTAACAAGGTCACCTTCCTTGGCAAAACCTGCCAAGCAGATGGAGATAATGAAATCTTATTGTCCTCCCTCCAGACAAGCAAGCCCCAGGGTTTGTGAGGAAGGACCTAGACTCTTCCAGTCCCATTGGGAACCATGCGCAGACCATACCAAGAAAGAGGGGTTAGTGACCTTGTAGAGGGGCCTCTGAAGACAACAGCTCTGTTCCACTCCACTGTTGGCCCCGTCTGCTACACTGGCAGAGCTCTAGCTGGGAGTGGCCTTGGCAAGCAGGCTGTCGAGGGAATGCTGATTGAACAGAATGTGATGGCCAGGTGGCCTTCAGGGACTGTGGTTCTTGTTTCTTGAGCAACCTGCTTCCAATATACACACCCTGCAGGGAGCTATGTTGGGCAAAAGAGGAAACATGGGCAGTGTCTAGGTAGCAATTATTTCTATTAGCATTGTGTCTAGGTAGCAATTATTTCTATTACCATTGCACCACAGAGGTATCCCATTGTCAATGGCATCAGTTGTGTCTGGAAGTGAAAGAAAAAGTGCTTGATATTTGGAGGTTTGGGGATTCATGCTTAGTTAATGCTTCTACATGGAGCTGCAAGAAGGAAGCTCATACTAGATCTAAGCAGTGATGCCCCAGGAAAGGATATAGCTCCATGCCTACTTGTGACTGTCCACTTGTATGTATGCTCAACATAGCAGAAGAGCAGAGAACTTTAAAGGGGCCATCTGGATGTGGCAGGCAGTGAGACCCAGGGCCCACCTGGGCCAGTGTCCAGTGCCCTGGGTTCATGGCGTCTGGCCTCTCACAGAGGTTGGGGAGTGACCATTTGGTCTGGCCCTCCCAACTTGGGAAGGCATCTGGGTCCCTCAAAATGCTCCTGGCTGCAAAAAACACAGTTTAAACCATAAGGACATTCCTCACCTCACCTAGCAGGAAGTCTGCAGGTATGGTAGCTGCAGTGCTCAACCACAGCATCAGGGAACCTGCTGCCTGGGTATCATCTTTGTTCTTGACCATGTAGAAAGATAGTTAAAGCACAAGTATCCTACCCTCTCCCAGAAGAGCTGCCATTTCCACCCTGGTCTGTGGGCCAAGGCTGGGCCATGGGCCTATTGCTGAGCCAGTTGCTGACAAGGTGGGGTGGAGAATCACTAAGACAAGCCTGCATTAACTATCCGGGCAGACAGATGTTGGGCGCCAAACCCGATACCCCATCTGCCCTCCTCATCTGCCCACCTCATCTGCCTTCTCCACTTCCAGACAAGCTCAGGACATAATGCCAGAGCCCCCCTATTGGTGAAAGATGTTCCACGCCTGACTTTCCATTTATGTCCCATTCCAACATTGCCTCTTAGAATTCACTGGTCTGTGTATAACTCCTATAGGTAACTTGTGAAGGACTCAATTCTGTTATTTTGTGGGGGGTTGTGATCCCAGCCTAGTCCAAGCCTATTTGGACATTTCCTCTCTTCTTACAGTCAGAGGAACACAACCAGAGGCCCTGCCCAGGACTTGCCAGACACCAAGATCTCTGGCCCCTGGTGCTTTATTCCTTTTAGATTACCTTCTGTGTTGGGCGGTACCTGTGGCTCAAAGGAGTAGAGCACCAGCCCCACATACCAGAGGGGCGGGTTCAAACCCAGCCCTGGCAAATGCAAAAAAAAGAAAAAAGAAAAAAGTTTGAGATTACCTTCTGTGTCAAGTCCCTTCTGTCCAGGCCATCCTGCCCCTGCTGGGTTCACAGCATCAAGTGTATGGGCCTCAAACAGGCCGAAGCTCCTGGCTAGAGCTGGCCTTGGTGCCAATGATGAGGCCCTGAGACTAAGACCCTGTGGGAGGAAAACTCTGGGTGCAGCATTGGGGGTCTCTGGCCATCACTGCAACCCCTGGAGATTCCCAGAGACCCCACCACTGGCCAGAGGGTCCTTCCTAGTGGGCTCCTTCTACAGCTCCAGGTGGTCCTTCTCCCTCTGAGACCAGACACAAAATCTCAGGGCACTTAAAGTGGAGGTCGTGGAGGAACTGGGAACTCTGCTCCCTATAAAATGGTGTTCCCACCCTCTGATGGTTCAAAAAGAAGAAGAAAAGAAAAATATTATGCCTATGTCCTTTGTGACATTTTCTTAAGTTTGTTGGGGTTTTTATAAAATAAAATGTCCCTGTGCCCAGCTGTTCTTATGCCCTCTCCAAGTCAGGCTCTGGGCAGCCCCGGGGGAGGAGAAGCCTTTTCTCTTCAAACTGTCCCCAGGGCCTGTTGACCCTTCGTGGGGCATCTCAGCCTTTCCCATGGGTTCCAGAGCCCATATGCCTGTGACCCTAGCCTCTGTCAGTGCAGTTCCTCCCAGACATCTCCGTCAAGATGTCTCAGAGCCCCACCAACCTGCCCACCCAGAACTGCCCCCATCTCCACCAGCCCACCCCAGCCCACCCCCTGCCCCGTCCTCCCAGCTGGACATCTGGGACCTCCACTGTCCATGTACACACCCAGCCAGGGGCCAGGGCCATCCAGGCCCCTCCCTTTCTGTATCTCAACATCAAAGCAGTCATTCGATCCTCTACACTCTCGTTAGATCTGTAATCTGCCCCCAGTCCCTGCCACGCCCTCAACCTGGCCTTGACACCTTTCACCAATATGGTGACAGCACCTGCACGGTCATCCCATTTGGGCACTGGACATCTGACATTGAGCCCAAGGACTCAAATCCCTTTATTTCCTGATGGTCAGACGGGGTTGTCTCTAGGACAGCACCCTGCATTCAGTGACCTGTACACAGCACCCATCTTCTCCTGCAAAGGTTGGGGCCTGGCTTACATTTGCTTTTAACAAAGGGTAGATGTGAGCAGCCCATAATGCAGGTAGATGCCTAAAAGGTCCTTTGGGAATAACAAGGCAAATCTCCACACTGGAGAGCTACCTCCCCACCCTGTCCCTATGGCTGTCCTGCGCAGCAGGGGCCCTGGTGCCCTGGGGCTGCTGAGAGGGACTTCTATTGTGGCTCAACAGCATAGACGATTTCAATTCCCTGTCCAGTCAGATGCCCTTGGGGAACTCGCGCCTCAGTTTCTTATACTGTGCAATGGGAATAATAGTATCACCTACCTCACAGGGTGGTTTTGAGACTCAAATATTTAACATAGATGAAGGGCTCCTTCCCAGCTGACCCGGGGCAGAGTCAGCACTGACACCTGTGCTAGTGCTGCTCTCTTCCTGTGTGTGGCTGTACCCTTGGCCCAGTTTTGGGCTATAGATGCAGAATTGTGGGCACTGGAAGTTTTCCCAAGTATTCTGACTATGGCCTTTTTCATATCATCACTGAATTTGGAGCCAAACCCTGGCAGGACTGTAGGACATCCGCAGAGGATTCCAGGCTTCACTTTGGCCTGATAACCTTGCCGAAGTCTTTTAGGAAGCATGGTCATTGACAAAACAGCCTACCACGTTGTAGGTGTTCACTAAATATTTGCAGACTAAATCAATAAAGTAAGAGAATGTTCAAAGATAGATGTTACGAAGAAAAGAAAAAGAGGCAGATAATATCGACAGCATGGGCCAAGGAGAGTAAGAGGGAAAGATCTGGGTTAAAGAGAGAATTCCCCAGAAATGACTGCCTAGGCGATGAGCATCTCAGGCAGAGACTGGCGCATGCAAAGGCCCTGTGGCAGGGAGGGCAAGAAGAGCAGCCAAGCCAGAGAGTGGGGAGTGCAGGAGAGAACAAGAGGAGATGAAGTGAGAGAGGCCACAGGCACCAGGAACATGGCAGTGCCTCGCAGTTCTCTTCATTCTCAGCGGAGGGTGTAAAGCAGGGGAAGGAAGAAAGATTGTGTTCACTCAGAATGCTCTGGGAACTAGGAGCCCTGAATGAGGCTCCCCAGTGCCCTTCTCAGGAGAAGCATCCACCATCTCCCTGCCCAATGACTATCCTTATCTGTCCCGGTCAGAGGTGAGCAGCCAAGCTGGGCCCCCGCGGTTTCCTCTTCTGCTGGAGCAGAAAGACAAAGCCGCTGGGAGCAGCTGGTGAAGCAACAAAGCTCTTAGGTGAACGACCTTCCCTATCCTCATGATTCCTACGTGGCAGGACGGTCGTGGTCAAAATGCTCTGGTAAATTTCCAATGCCCTCAGTTTGGGGTATATGGCCCAGTACTGTGCCCTGAGTCCAGCCGCATACGGGGAGTGACAGAGAGCAGTGCTAGCACAGTTGTTCCAGCCCTTCCTGCTCTGAGCCATTCCACAGACCCAGGGTCCACTTGCAGCTAAAGATGTGGAAGCTCAGGGTTGGTGGCCCCCCAGGACACAAAAACGGCTTAGACTCTACTGACTCTCATACTCCCCACACAGAAGGGTGTCCAGAGGCTTCTCTGGGTGCAAACTTGAGCACCCTTCCCACAAATCCCACTCTGTCTGAAGTAGTCGTGGTCTCACTAGCTTAGACTCAAGTGTCATAACCAAGGCATATGGGGCTGCCGGTGGGTGGCCCATATAGTCGTTGCTTTTTAACTCAAGTTGCTTGCTAAGATTTGAAAAATCAAAAGACCTCCCATGAAAATATGCAGATTTGGCTTCTATGGAAGAAGAAAAAAAGCCCACCTGGCTCCACTAGGCCCACTCTGTCATGGGGCAGCCACGGCCTTTAGACAACTTCTCGACCTCACCATCCGCACCTGGCCCCTTGACCTCTGGGGCCTGGAGCCTCCAGCCTCTGCACATCAGTCACAGGGAAGCTGAGCCTGGGCCCCTATGAAGCCTGTGACATTTCAGGGGCAGCTCTCTAGCCCAAGGCTTTGTATCCCCCACCCTGCGACTACTCTCTCACACAGGGACCTCCACAATGGCCTCAGCTGCTGCAACTTTCCAAAATACTCCTTTTCCTGGTCCCCACATGGCACTGGTGACCACTTCCTACCCACCGACAGATCCTGCATGCTGGATGCTGATACAGACAGTGTCTGAGGAAGGGACTGACCCCAGGGCCCTCTAAATATAAGTCTGGAAGCACAGGCTCTGGGGAGGCAGAGACATGGGGTGAGGGGTGCTGGGGTGTGAATGGAAAAGTGGAAGCTAGTTCAGGACGCTTGACAGAGAACTTCCTCAGGAGGCCAGAAGAAGGAGCACTCATTCGCACATGCATGTACACATACACACACATAAGCTGTGCCATGCACATGCGGTGACACATGTGAATGAGCAGGCATGCAGTCACAGCCAACCTGCAGCCCACAGACGCCCACAGACCCAGACACGTGGACACGCACTCCAGAGCCCATGCAGCGCCCTGGCCTCTCTAATTGCATTTCTGAAAATGAGAAAGAGGAAATCGAATGACTTTCAGGCAGCCACTGTTCCCCCATGGCGATTTCCCGTCTCCTTTCTGCATTCCCGTCTCCTTTCTGCAGGGCTGTGCAGAGTCTCATCTGAGCCCTGAGACTCCTTAGCAACCTTCGGCAGGGACCATGCTGCAAGCTGTCTCTGACCTTGGCTGGGCTCTGCTGAGTCTCACTTTCCCTGCCCACGAGAGCTGCAGATGGGAGTTGCCAGTTCACTTAGGTATTGCAGTGACAGTGGGGGCCGCTGGTCTGTTTGTTTGGGCAGCTGAGACCTCCAGCAACTTTCTGTTCCTGATGCCCCCCCAGAGCACAGGACCACAGCATTTCCCATCATTATTAAGCCCAAGGTCCCTGTCCCAGGCCTTGGAGCAACTGCTTCCCAGAGGAGCCCTTCCCCATCAGTCTGTGCATGGTCTGTTCAGCTGAAACTCTTTCCATCCTCAGCCACTTGCAGACCCTCTTTCTTATGAGAAGCCCCTGCAGACCCCTTATTCTCCCACGGAGTCTCAGACAGAGCCAAACAGAGGATGCTGTTGACTATAGTATTTTCTTCAATTATCCAGCCAGAAAATCACATGTCAGCATCACTGTTATCCCTGAGGTCAACTAAGACCCTCAGATCTTTCTTATGTAAACATAATAAAGCCTGTCTTAGCCCCAGTCTAGACATTGGCGATGGAGATTTTGAACCTGACTGCAGGTATCATTCGTTTCTTTTACTGGCTTGAATCTGTGAGGTGAGGAGGTGCATGAGTGAGCAAGAACAGAATCACGGGGCAGGCTCCAGGGATGATCCCACCCTGGCCTTCATACCAAGTTTCTACTCTCCTGAGTCTTCCTAGGGCACAAGAGAGACAGTGGACAAACCTGAGAATTACAGAGCCAACTGGTCCCAGAGAGGCCCCTACTGTCTAAAGGAAGACCCTGAGGGGTAAACAGAGAGTGAGGGGCATCATGGCTCAAAATTCACCAGAGGCTGGTAGAAGGTTCTGTCCACCTGACAAGTGACAGCAGGGAAAAATGCCTGCCAAAGACCTAACTCTCACTAGAAACTGGGCCTCGGCTTCCACCCAAGGTTAAACTCTAGGCCTCCATTTTTCTGGGCCCTGGACCTCAGCCTCGCTGGACCTTATACCTCAGCCTCCCTGGACCTTAGACCTCAGCCTCTCTGGACCCTGGACCTCAGCCTCCCTGGACATTGGACCTCAGTCTCTCTGGAGCCTGGACCTCAGCCTCCCTGGACCTTAGGCCTTGGCCTCCCTGGACCCTGGACCTCAGCCTCACTGGACCCTAGACATTGGCCTCAGTGGACTCTGGACTGGGCCTCACTGGACCCTGGACCTCCCTGATCCCTGGGCCTCAGCCTCACTTGACCTTGGACCTCAGCCTCTCTGGACCCTGGATCTCGGCCTCCCTGGACCCTGGATCTCAGCCCCCCCGGATCCTAAACCTCAGTCTTGTTGGACCTCCTAGACATCAACCTCGCTGGACTCTGGACTCAGCCTCACTGGACCTCAGACCCTGGACCCTGGACCTTGGCCTCACTGGACTCTACACCTTGAACTCACTGGACCCTGGACCTCAGTCTTGCTGGACCTCAGACCTTGGTCTTGCTAGGACTCTAGACCTCAGCCTTGCTGGATCCTGGGATGGTGCAGAGACAGTGGATGGTTCTAAATGGCAGAGCCAGATGGAGCCACTGGACCTCAGACCCTGGGCCCTGGACCTTGGCCTCACTGGACTCTACACCTTGACCTCACTGGTCCCTGGACCTCAGTCTTGCTGGACCTCAGAACTTGGTCTTGCTAGGACTCTAGACCTCAGCCTTGCTGGACCCTGGGATGGTGCAGAGACAGTGGGTGGATCTGAATGGCAGAGCCAGGCAGAACCAGGTGCTGGACAAGCCATTAATGAACTCTGGACCTCAATATTGCTGGACCCTGGAAGTAGAGCTCCATCCCTTCATCAGCCTGCACTAGGCCACAGTCCTGTTATAGCCCCTGTCCCTGTGTTACCAGCACAGCTCCAGGCTCACCCTCTCCTGAGTCTTGCAGTGCCTCTGCAGGAGGCTTACCCCACCATACAAGCTGTTGTCCTAGAGAAGAAATAAAAGCCTCCCAGCCTCACTTATAACAAACTTGGTCTGTTGTGCAACTTTGCAGTACAGAATGTACATGTGCCCAATCTCCCCACTGTTGCATAATTTTCCAGCTGTTTTTAGGACTATTTCATTCTTCGTCTGGCATATTTCACAAGCCGTATATAAAAATTATATATATGTAAATATAAAGATGAGCATATGTGTGCAATGAAACGACAAGTGTGAAGTGAAGGAGAGGAGTTAGAGGACCAGGACTTAGCAAAAAGGCAGATGAAACAAGTGTAAACATTTTGAATGCCACCTCCTAGACGTCTGGGAGAGAAAATGAACTTGGATCCAGTTTAAATCTAAAGTGAGACATTCGTCCAGTAAAATCAATTTCAGACTTGGTGGTGTTTGATTTCCTTCTTCTCCGGTAGTTATCTTTTCTTCAGGGGAACCCTTAAAAACTCCACCACTTCTGTTACAGACATTTTGTGTGCATCTTCCTGCCAGATATTTCCGAACCACATAACCTGAGATGCCTCATTAAAAGATAGAAAGGCATCACGATGGCAAGTCCCTGCATCTCCTGGCCTTGTCAAGACCACCCACAGAGACAAGATCAGTATTTCCTCCCCACAGGAAGCCCAGTTTCTGCTGGACCTATTATGGTTGTCTGCTACCACCTGGAAGGACCCTTTCCTCTGGAACCAGGATCTTCCGGTAATGGGACCTGTGATGTAGAAGCGGCTGAGCAGAGGGGCCTGCCTGGTCTGGTATGTCCAACACCCCAGGCTACCTGCTAGAGGCTTGCAGGCAAGATCTGCCAACTGGCACGTTTGGTTGGGACAGTGCAGTAATTTTTTTAATTGAATTAGATACGGACATACAAAATTAGGAGGTTTCAGATTAGAAATGTAGATTCTTGGCTCCTTTTGATAAAATAAAATATCTGGCAACATTGGGCTTGCAGAGCAGCATGGCAGCCAGAGCAGGGGCTTGGAAGAAGCTCTTCATCCAGTTCTGCTGCTTCCTCACGTTATCTGTTAGACATTGCCACAGGAGCACTGCCTCCCAAGCCACCCCAGAATCTAGTGGCTTAAGACAAGAACCATCCTCAGGCCCTCCACCCTGCAGGTCTGCAGAGGCAGCTCTGCCTGGCAGTGTAGGTCATGGGGCAGCTGAGGCAGCTCAGCTGCACGTCAGCTCATACTGGGTCCAAAGTGCTAGGACAGCAGCCCCAGGGGGAAGCCCATCTCCTGTAGGGCATCAGAAGCTTCTAGGACAGTGAGCATAAAAACAAGATGCTTCTTAAGGCTTGGGCCGCCAAAATCACCAGGCCGTCACTCTCACCCGCATTCCATAGGCCAGGCAAGATGCACTACCCAGCCCAGCATGAATGATGTGGGGAAGCACACACCATCCTAGGGGGAGACTGCAAAGTCACATGACAGTGGGCATGGATAAGCGATGTGTGCTGGTTTGAATGGTGTCCCCCAAAAGGGATACATACCCACGACCTTAGAAAGGGATCTTATTTGGAACTGAACTTTTTGCAGATGTGATTAGTAAAGATGAGGTCGCACTGGATTAGGGCGATGCAATATGATTGGCATCCTTATATGAGAAATGGAGATGCAGAGATACTGTCACACAGGGAGAATGCCATATATGAAAGTGGCAGATGTTGGAGTGATGTGACTACACACTAGCGAACACCAAGGACTCCTGGAGCTACGGACTCAAAATTCATACGTTGAAGGCTTCACCCCCAGTGACTGTATGGAGAGAGAGGGCTTTTCAGAGGTAATTAAGATTAAATGAGGTGAGTAAGGTGGATCCCTAATTCAGCAGGATTGATGGCCTTATCAAAAGAGGAAGATCTCTCTCTTTTTCTCCCTATCACTCAGCCCTCCCTCCCTCCCTTTCTCCACAATGTGGGAACACAGCCAGAAGATGAATGCCTGCAAGCCAGGAAGAAAGCCCTCACCAAGACCTGAGTTGACTTGACAACTTGATCTTGGACTTCCCAGCCTCTGGAACTGTGAGAAATGAATTTCTGTTGTTTAAGCCACCCAACCTATACAGCCTGATACAGCCAGCTGTCCCCAGAAACCAGGAGAGAAGCGTGGAACACATTATCCCTCAAAGTCTCCTGAAGGAACAAACCTTGCTGACACTTGATTTCAGAATGCTGGTCTCCAGCACTGTGAGAAATAGATTTCAGTTGTTTCATGTCGTTCAGGTTTGTGATCATTTGTTATGGCAGCTCTAGGGAGCTAATATAGAATAGGTGAGGAATTGAGAACAGTAATATCATGTGCTACAGTAATATCATGTGACACAATTAATCAAGAGCCTTTTTGCTGAAGTTTGAATGTATCCCCTCCAAAATCATGTGTTGGAAACTTAACCTCCCAGGGCAGTGCTGGAAGGTGGGCTATTCTAAAAAAGCTTTCTGAAGTTTTTCCCTCCCTTCTGCTCTTCAGCCATGTGAGGATGCAACCAGACAGCCCTCACTGGATATGAGCACCTTGTTCAAGGAGTTTCCAGCCTATGAAAGAATACTGTTCTCTATAAATTACCCAAATTCAGGTATTCAGTTATAGCAGTACAAAGTAGGGTAAGACACTGCCACTCAAAACATACTCATTCCCATCCCAAGAGTCCTGAAAGTCTTATACAGTCACGACATCAGGCTTGATGTCCAGAATCTCATATCCTAAGGCAGATTCTGAGAACTGCACCCTTTCTAACCTTCTACCCACCTCACATATCCCCTCTCATATCACAGGCTCAGGATAATCTGACTCACATTCAAAAAGAGGAAGGATGGGAAAGCCCATAGCCATCACTGGTCCATAGCAATTTTTAAATTTCTTGGAGAAATGTTGCCAGGTACTGCCACCCTGAGATGAGGCTCCAGATTCACTCTTTGGACCTCAATCCTCAAACCATTATCAGTGACTCTTGTCTCTCCTCTCTAAGAGAAACTTCCTTTCTTATCATTCTCCTTGGTCACTGCTGAGAAGGAAACTAGAATATATGCCCTTCATCCCAGCGGGAGTCTTTCTCAGCCTACATCTTGCCCATAAAGAGTCAGCAACCAGGGTGGTGCCTGTGGCTCAAGGAGTAGGGCACCAGCCCCATATAACAGAGGTGGTGGGTTCAAGCCCGGCCCTGGCCAAAAACTGCAAAAAGAAGTCAGCGACCCGGAGAATTTTTTTCTTTTTGAATAGTCTTAGTCTCTTTTAATTCACATTAGTGGGCTTTTGTCAAAATAGCTCTCTCAAAAATTGTGTATTTCCTATGTATGTCCACAATTCTGTGTGCCTGAAGCCATAGTCATGATTCATTTCAAGAAGTGCCCCTCTCTACACTTAATTACAGCTACTGTGAGCAGCTTAAGTGGCTGCAAACCCACACCACTGGTCTTTCTAATAACTACTATGCACCCTTTGATTCTTTCAGAGGTCTTCACACACAGTGTGATAGCTATGCCTTTGATTTGATCTGTGCCCCCAACCTATATCTTAACAGTCATGCCATTGATTTTTATTTTTCTTCCAGGCTGTATGTTAACTTGAAAATCTTTTACTGGATGGAGAGACTGGAGATTAGACATAGGTTTATTTTCTAACCCAGCAAGTTCCAGAATTTTCAAACTCTCTATTCCCTCTCGATTCTTTTTGAGAAGTAGCCGGTTTTTTCCCAGGCTGACTTTTTTCTATAGTTCCATATCAAATGCAGGCCACAGGGGCTGCCTGATGTCTTGAACTTTCTACTTGGACACACCCAGCCCAAGGCCACTAACCTCCAAGTTACTGCCAGTGACAGTTTTAGCCAATTCCACCAATCCCTAACACAGGCCATCATTTTTCCAATCTCCTACAGCAGTTTCTGGTTCCCAAGTCAATGCTACATATTGTAGGTTTCTGTTCTAGGTACCAGTTTCCATAGCAGTTAACCATTGCCATAATATCACTGCATAATAAGCCACCCTAAAATCTGGCAACTGAAAACAGCAATAATATGTTTCCAGGCTCACAACTCTGCTTCCATGCATATGTTCCAGGGCTCAGACTAAAGAGCAGCAGCTCCGTGGGGAAGCTCGTCTCATAGACAAGGTCAGATGTGGCTGGAAGAGCGAGCAGAAAGACACAACGTCTCTTAAGGCCTGGACTCAAGACCAGCACGATGTCACTCCAGCCCAGTGTGAGTGGGTGGGGAGGTGCACCCCATACAAAGGAAGAAGCTGCGAAGTCACGTGGCAAAGGGTATGGGTATAAGGTGGACAGGGTGGAGGAAGGCACAGGAAACAACCCAGTACAAGTTCCATTTAATTTTTATTATTTGCCATTTTGCACATTATGAAAGTGTTAGTTGTTGAAATGATTCCAAATCAGGGGAAGAATCTGCTTTCCCGTGACTCTCCACACCTCCTTTGTAACAGAGCAGAATGGAGCGGTGGCACAAGAGGACACTAAGACGCCAGGGAGAGAAGGGAAGCAAAACCCAGCAGAAGGACTGGGCCTCCTGCCTGGGCCCAGCCCCTGCAGAGACTGAGCGTGCTCTCCAGCTCTGGGCACCACCCTCAACTTTATGGGCAAAGGCCCTCGCATGCTCAGGACAATTTGGACAGGCTCCCTCCTGAATTCGCCTCCTAAGGATGCTGCCGTCACACATCACCACCAAGACGGGGAAAAGAGAACGCCTAAAGCAATAGGTATATCTTCTCTCCCAGTTCTGAGGGCAGGAGTCTGAAATGAGTCTCATGCTGCTCTGGAGGCTCGGCTGGGGGGGGGTCTTTCTGGCCCTCCCAGTTCCCAGGGGCACTGGCATTCCTTGGCTTGTGGTTACATTACCCCCAGCTCTGCCTGCATGGTCACATCACCACCTTCCCTTCTATGACGCGTCTAATCTCTTGTTGCCTCCCTCTTATAAGGACACCTCTTCATTGCATTTAGGGCCCACTCAGATAATCCAGGATAATCCCTGCTCTGAAAATCATCAATTTAACCACATCGTCGAAGGCACTTTTTCCCAGTGAGGCAGCATTTACACCTTCCCCACAGACAGTCACCCCTGGCAAAGACAGGGGAGTTGGCCAAGACCACACCCGGAATAGGGAGAGGCAGGTTACAGAGGGTGGATCTAGCCTGCCAAGAACTGGGGAGAGGCAGCAGTGTGGGCAAAGGGAGAGTGTAAATACACATGGTGGGTTCCAGGAATCAGTCGGGATTTCAGTCCTCTTACCTCCTCCAGGACCAGGAGGGCTCGCCAAAGGGCTTTCTGCTCTGTTCTTTGAGCCCACAGTCAAGGCCAAGCCAAGCACTGCCTTCCCCTAATGAACATGCTTCCTCTCTGCAGAGCTGACCCTGTAACAGGAAAGCCCTGCTTTGATGAAACCAGTTCTTTTAAATGAAACATTTTATCCAAAGCCATAACACGATCCCCATGAAATTAAACCAAGAAGACAGACATTCTAAATGCCCCAGATGCTGGTTTTGATTTTTTAAATCGTCAGTTAAATTAAAGTTGGGCCATGGAGACTCAACGCTCGGCTTGCCTTCCTGAAGGAAAAATCTCTGATCCGCCTCCCCTGTGTGTGTCTTCCCATGCAAAGCTCTTTGAGGCTGAACACAAATCTTGCCTGCAGGGCTAGAAGGCAGGAAACCATCCAGGAGAGCCAAGAACTATGCATTAGTTGAGTGGGTAGCTCTCTGCGTAACAGGCCCTGGAGTGGAGGGGCCCTGCCCATCAGCAAGAGGGATCAGAGGTTGCCAAGAACCAGAAGGTCAATCATGGTTACATGGCGTGTGTCAGAAACTGACTTGTGCTCACTTAGGCAAAAATGGAACTTATTGTTTCATTTTACAAAATTAAAAATCCAAGAATAGTTTGGCCTTGGGCAGCTTGAAATGATGTCCTGAGAACCCAGTTTCTCCCCTGCAACTCTCTTCACCCCTTCCTGTGGGTCACTCCCTTTTTGAGCAAGTCTCCTCACAGTGCCAAAAAGACTGCCACAGCTCCAACTTTACACTCTCACAACCCTAATCCCTGGGGTGAAACAGACTGCTTACTCAAGAGTTCAAGTTGTGTCCCAGGTATATGATGGCCCCAGATGGGGTCAGGTGCCTGTTCCCACACCTACTGGCCAAGAATTCACACTTGGCAGTGCTGGGTCAGAATCAACTCAATCACATGATTCTCAGGGGTGGAAGAATGGCCACAAAACAGTACTGTACTACTACAATGGTTCTGACTCAGCGTGTCAACGTCTTTTAAGTCACAAACTAAGTTCTTACAATTCAGATTGTCCAGTTGAATAGCTCTTTATTAGTCTGCTCAAATTGCCAAACAAAACACTCTAGACTGAGGGGCCTAACCCAGCAGAAATTTATTTGGAGGCTGGAAGTCTGAGATCAGAGGCCAGCGTGGTCAGTTCCCAGGGAGGCCTCTCTTCCTGGGTTGCAGACACCTTCTCCATGTGTCACAGCCTATTCTGTGCGCATGTGGGGAACGCCGGGAAGATGACTCTAATGTCCCTTCTCTTCTGTAGGAACACCAGTCCTGATGGATCAGGGCCCCACCCTTATGACCTCATGTAACCTTAATTACCTCCTAACACCCACACTAACCAGTTAACTGTATATTACTGTTTCCACTGGGTCTTATGAAATCTGACAGTTATGTTCAAGAACTCATCCTAGACAAAGTACTACGTACCTCATTGCTGAGAACCCCACAATCACCTTCGAGGTACCCCGCCTTGGGAAGCTATGCACCCATGCCAGTGCCTAGTTCACTCTTCAAAGCAATTTTGGGACTCTTTTTCTGGAATGACCATCGAAGCTGTCATCATATGGCACACAAAATCACACAACAATGACTACCACTCCTCAGCAAGACACTGCCACACGTGGACACAAACACGGCTATGACACACTCATACAGCAAGGTTAGGAAACCTTACTCCACTGTTTGGAAAGTGCTGCCAGTGTAAACACACAGTGGCAAGTTTGAAAACGTAATTGTCAGATCTTGTACCCACACCACTGGTATCCCAGGCTCCAGCACAGCCCATGTAAGGGTCTTTGGGGGTTCATTTGTCCAAAATAGAATTATTCTATAGGTACTAGCTGCTAACAGTTCTCACCTCCTGATGGTCCCCCACCCGGGACAGTAGCCTGAGATCTACCTACTGCTTCCTCCTAACAGCTGCCTAAAAACCCATGGCCACCGTTTATTCAACCAATGCCGTATGTATTGACATTTTTAGGTTGTTTGCAGGCGTGTTATGTGTGTGTCTGCACATGTGTGCATATTGATTACAAGCAAACCTGTAATAAACATCTTTGCTTCATTCTACACTGGTGCTTCTGTTTCCACAGGATAAATCCCCTGGATAGGATCACCAGGTTACAGTTACTGTGTCTTTGAAGTTTAACAGACATTGCCAGACTGTCTCCATGGACTGGCCATCCATGATATGCAAGAGGGGTCTCCACCTCCTCTCTGCAGACTTGGGACGTCACTGCTTTTTTGTGCAGATGGCACCTCAGATCTTTCATTTTCACCTCCTACCGTAGGATATGAGGCTGAGTATGGCTGTGTGTGTTCCCCAGTCCCTGTGGCACCTGCTGAAGACTGGGTTGGAGGTGTTCCTGAGGCCATTAACTCTGAGCAAGATGAAATGAATTTGGCTAGAGAAGAGAGAGGTGGGGAGAGCAATGGGAAGCACCAGGCCACCAGCAGTGGGAGGCTGAGCGGCCATGAGCCTCTGAGCGCAAGCTGGGCTCTGGGAGGTACAGAGAGTGGCCAGGCACTGGGGTGAGGGCAGAGCTGTGGCCAGGGCTGTGCAGGACAAGGGCTATGGCCTCTGCCCGCCATTTATTTATTTTTTTTTTTATTGAATCATAGCTGTGTACATTAGTTCAATCATGGGGTACAGTGTGCGGGCTTCGCATGCAATCTGAGATACTTTTATCAACCTGATTGACATAACATTCATGAGATTTTCTCGTTTACTATGTGAAAACATTTTTGATCCATATTTAGAAGTTTTTTCCTGACCCTTCAAATATGTACCACACATGTGGTCTCACCCTTTGTCCCATCTCTCCCCACCCTCTCCCTCCCCTTCCCTCCCTCTCCCCTTTCCCCGTCTTCCTGTGCAATAAATGGTTGTAGCCTTCACTTGAACGATAAAGAATTTGTCTCATATTAGGGGTGTATACATTGGATACTTTTTCTTCCATTCTAGAGATACTTTGCTAAGGAGAACATGTTCCAGCTCCATCCATTTAAAAATGAAAGAGGATAGTAATAAAAACAAAGCTGGGGGTATCACCATTCCAGACTTTAGGCTGTACTACAAAGCCATAGTGGTCAAGACGGCATGGTACTGGCACAAAAATAGAGACATAGACATTTGGAATCGTACAGAAACTCAGGAAATGAAA
>CAUYON010120677.1:0-15878 GCA_963573935.1 Arctocebus calabarensis
GATTCATATACATTCAGAAATATTTTGATCGTACTGTTACAGATATCCTTCATGGCATTTCCTTGATCACTATATAAAGACATTAATACTCTACCTTTAATAAGTTTTGCCAGTACCCTGCTAAGATGCACTGTAGGTGTGTTCCCACTAATTGCCCTTGAACTCAAAACTTTAGGTATTCAAGTAAGTGTAATTTCAGCATCTCGGCAACTATGAAGAACAAGTAGCAACAAAAGCAAGATAATGACAGGAATTTAGTAAAAAGTTAATTCTCCAAGCCCTGTCCTATGCCACGGATAAAAATATTTAATATCTTTACATTTCTAACAAAAACACATTATTCTTAGTAAAGCATCACAAGAATAGAGAAATAAAAATCTTATGTACTGAGTTCTGATATGAGGACAATTAAGGTCCTAGTATAGGGTAGGGTTTGGGACATAGGAGTAGCTGAGAAAAAGAAGGAAGGAGGGGGTAGGAGGACAAGGGGTGTGGTATACCTTTTAGGGGCAGGACACAATTATAAGAGGGTCCTTATCTAAGGAAAGCAATCAATGTAACCTGGTTCTGCATACCTTCAATGAATTCCCAGAAATAAAAAAAAAAGTAGTCAATAATCGTCAATGTTAACTGTGATGATCCTAAACTCTTTAAATATCCTAAAATACCTACAGAATTATTAAAAGAATCAAGATGTGCTATGTTTAGTTTTAAATTTAATATACATTTAATCAATTATTATTTTTATAACCATTTTGGTAACTGTTAATGCACATTATACATCTATTTAAGAGACAATTTTGACTGCCTACTTCATGCAATAACCACTCAGAACTATAAGTGAAATTACAGTGAATAATAATTATGTCTGAATATTCTGGTTAACTGAGAATAATTTTGAAGGCCATTAATCATTTTACTACATCTGCCTACATGGTGTATACAAGGAATTTTTCCTTCATGGTCAAATGTGTTAAATAAATCAGATTAAGTTTCATATTATGATTTTTTCCTTATCATCTATTTCTAAACTCTCTCACCTTAGTTGCTACATTGATAATATCTGCAGAATGCTAGGTATGGATATTTTAATTAAATATTTATATTTTTTATTGTTTACTTGATTCTGCTTTGGACTGTCTGTAAGCATCTGTGACAGTGACAAGGAAATTCATCTCTCCCCAAATTGATGCATTTAAATAAGCTTGGGTTTGTGTTAGTAAAGGGTGAACTGCTCCAAAATGTAATGCCAATGCATTTTCTTTTGGTCTCTGGGGTGAAAGAGATTTTGAACATGGGACCTCACCTTGTTTCTCAGAAAAATGGGAAGCCCATTTCATTGCCAGATATCATTTGTGCTTCATATACAGGTAACTTAACTCAGGGGTCAAGCCAATATGAGTTTAATCCTTCAGGAAGAGGATTTTCACGCATGAGAATTTGAAAATAATGTGCCAGTAGGCACTATAATTTCTCCTTCCTCATTCCCTACAACTAGTCAACACCACTGTTCTATGAATTGTACCTTTTAAATATCCCCAAAATATACTTTTCCTCTCCATCCCCATGTCACTCTTCTAGAAGGAGCCACCCTCTTCTCTTACCTAGACATAAATTTCATCTCCATTCAAGCAAGTCTCCTTGAATACAAACTTTTCCAATCCAAAATGCCTTTTACATTATACACTCATTAATCTTTATACAGCAGAAATCTGATCATGCCACCTCTTGCCTTGTCCACTGAGTTAAATTCAAATTTCTTAATGAGGTATGCAAGTACAGTTGTCATCTGTTGTCACTAATCACCTTATCCCTATGTTGTAATGTTTCATGCTATAATCATACTGAACTGTGTACAGCTCCCAAAATACTCATTTCCTCTCTCATATCCAGAGCTTTGCACATGCTACTTCCTCTACCGCATATACATTTTACAACCCCACTGTACTTTATTTATTTATTTATTTTTGGTGCAAACTCTTATTCATTTTTAAGATCTCAACTAAGATAGCTTTCCTCCAGGAAACTTCATATGACTTAAAGACTGTGTTAAATATCCCTCTCTAATTTTACTACAGCACATTGTAATCCCTTTATTGGATCATTTAATCACACAATATTTTAATTGCCTACTTGTCTAGCTTCTTCATTAGAGTGACAAGCTCCATGAGAACAGTTTTATCTTGCTAATCATTGCATCTCCTATACCTAGCATAATGGCTCCAAGTAATATTTTTGTTGTTAAGAGAATGATCTCCCATCATATATCCACACATATTTTTTATGATTAGAACCACTATTCTAGGTAAACTATTGCTAAACTTCATACACACAGACATACACTCATCATATACAGAGTATATGTTAAAATAAGAATCAGTTTGATTGAATATTGACCAGTCAGAAGACCTACAACATATATCGTATACAGATGCCCTGCATATATGCAACTCCTTACTCAAGATTTTTACGGAATAATTTACATCCATCATAAATACAATGTGTCCAAATCTTCTATCCCTAAGCTAGTACTTCTATACTCTTCCCTCATCAGAAAAAGGCAACTCTGTTCTTTAACTGCTTGAGTAAAAAGGTAGAAGTCATCACTGGATCTTCATTCCATTATGCTTCACATCAAGCTCATCAGACAATCCTGTTGTCTCAAACTTAAAAATGTGTTCCCAAATATAAACACTTCTTGTTATGTCCACTGTTAATACTTCAGTCAAAAGTACAATCATTGTTTGACTGAATTATTACAGAAGCCCACTGAGTGGGCTCCCTGATTTACATCGGTGTTCCTACATTCTCTTCTCCATGCTAAATCCCAAGTCAGATCATGTTTATCCTCTACTGAAACTTTCAATGACTTCTCACCCACTTCACTAGGGTATAAGACGAAGTCTTTGAATTTACTATTTATCCTGTCTTGAACTCTCTTTCGCCAGCTATTGGAATGGCTCCTTCACTGTATTTCGAAGTATATTTAAAATATGATATATATTGAAAAAATTTATATACCAGGAAATTCAAAATTTTAAAGTATACAATTCAGTACATTTTTGTATATGCACAGAATTCCATCATCACCAATTTCTAGTTCAAGAAATTTTTCATCTCAAGAAGAAAACCTGTACTTAAAGCAGTCACATCCATTTCCCCACCATCATCAACCACTGGCAACAACTTACATACGTTCTTTCTTTATGGATTTGCCTATTCTGGTCACTTTATATAGATAGAATCTTACAATATGTGGCCTTTTGTGTCTGCCTACTTTCACTTGACATAATGTTTTTGAAATTTATCTACTTTTGTAGCATATGAAGTCAGACAATTAAGTTTGTGAACTCATCCTAGAAAAAGGACTATATACCTCATTGCTGAATATCACTACTGTCACCTTTGAGGTACTCCCCTGGGGAAGCTGTGCAACAACACTAGTGCCTAGTTCACACTTCAGAGTATTTGGTCATTAGATCTTTCATTGTACAAGGTCTGACAAAGTTCGTGAATTCATCCTAGAAAAAGAGCTACATACCTTATTATTAAAAATCACTATGATCACTTCAAAATATTCCCCTTGGCCATCTGATGACCACAGTAATATTCAGCAATGAAGTAGATATCACTTTTTCTAGGATAATTTCACAAACTTAATTGTCCAACTTTATATATTGGTACTTCATTCATTTTTATCAGTGAAAGTACCTCATTGTATAGATATTTCTTAATTTTACTATCCATCAGTTGACGAATAAACACATTAATTTTTAAGTGTTGAAAATATAAGTTTGACATTAGTCTATCTACAATTGATAATGTCAATATTATACATGGTAAGAATAGGATTTTATGTAGAAGTGATATATAAGTTATTTGCCAGGAAGTGTTTTTTTAATAAGTTCCCTCTGGCTTTTGTTTCATTAAGTATGTGAATACACTATTCCAGTATTTTAATCAATCTCTTACCTTTGAGAACTTGTTTGTTGAAGTGAGATTAGCTAGATCCCTATGACAGTGGAGTTTTCAGTCTATGCCCACTATAGTTCTAACCATGGATCCGAACATGAAAGCATCACTATTAAAAATCCAGTGAAGTTGGGGGCAGAGCAAGATGGCCGACTGGAAGCAGCTTCCTGTCAAAAAGGAAAAATAACCTCCAGAAACTGTGCAGTTAAGCTAAAGACAGGGAGCCCAGCTGACAGAGAGAAGTGATAACTGCAAGTCACCTCTGCTGAGGCAAGATGTGACTCCAAGAAAGCAAGTTTCAGGTTCAAAATTCATCTGAAAGGAAAAGTGTCCATCCTTTCCCCCAAGAAAGCTGTGGGTTTTTTTGCTTTTCTGTTTCCTTTTTTTTTCCTCTTCTTTTGCTCCTGTGGGTTTTCTACAGACAAGATGTGGACCCCCTTGACTCACCCCACGGAAGAGTGCTGTGAGAAGTGATGTCTGCTTCCCCCAGAGTGACCCTGATGAGACTCTTAACACTCTCTTGCTAGGCAGAAAAACTGAACTAAAGTTTTCCCCACCATTCTGAACTTATAGTACACCCTTCCCTCCTTACCTGACGAATGAGAAGCCTAACCCCCACTGAGACTGAGGGAGGAGGTTCTTGAGCAGCGCCCCCCTCCCCGCCTGCCGGAACAAGCGTCCCACTGGCAAAAGACCCCAGGGGGCCATGGTGCACCTCCCTCCCACCAACCAGGGAATCCACTGGTGACTGCACTGCCCCTGCAGGTCCGCCGCCAGCCAGGGACTCCCCCAGCAACCCCACAGGCCTGCACCCAGCACCCGCACAGCACCTGCACAGCCTCCATAGGCCAACCCTCAACCAGGAAACCCCCAGCAACCACCCAGCCCCACACCCCAAGCTTGGAGGGCCTCCGCAGGCCTGCCTTCTGCCAGGGAATCCACTGGCAACTGCCAGGGCTCTGCAGGCCCGCCCCTCATCAGGAACTCTGCCAGAGACTGCTGGAGCCATGTGCTCTCTTTGCCAAAGTCCCTGGGTGCCTGGCACTGCCAGAACCATGTGCACCATCCCCCACCCTGCTGATGGATCCAGGGGTGCCACACTCCAGAGCTACTCCTGCAGCCAGAACTCCCTGGTTTGGGCAGTCCCAGAGTAACTACACAGGCTCACTCCCTACAAAGTTCCAGTAACAACAGAGTGATCCCGCTGGGGTCTAATCTTGAAGAGACACCTTCCCAAATCTGAGGATGGACAGAGGCAACAGTGAAAAACAATCACAGGGTGGAATCAGTGGAAAAAAAAACTGGCAATATGAAATTTCAGAGTAGAACAACTCCTCCAAGGAATGACAAGGTAGACACAGCACAAGATCCCTTGCATAGGCAAATGGCTGAGATGTCAAAAATCAAATTCAGAATCTGGATAGCAAATAAGATCATTGGAATGGAGGAAAAGGTGGAATTAGAATTTCAAGCAGTAATCCAAAAGATGACCCAAAAGATGTCTCAAGAATTCAATGAATTCAAAGACAAACTGACCAAAAATTTTGACAAATTGAGACAAGAAGTTGCGGCCCTTAAAGATCTGAGAAATACAGTAGAATCCCTCAGTAACAGAATGGAGTAAGCAGAAGAAAGGATTTCTGAAATGGAAGACAAAGGCTTTCAACACTCCCAAACCTCCAAAGAGGAAGAGAAATGGAAGGCAAAAACAGATCACTCTCCTCAGAGAGCTCTGGGATAATTTGAAGAAAACCAATATTCACCTCATAGGGATCCCTGAAAGTGATGAAGCAGCTTCACAAAACACAGAGTCTCATCTTCATGAGATTATGAAAGAGAACTTTCTGGACATGTGAAGAGATTCTGACATTCAGATAGCAGACAGCTTCAGAACTCCAGCATGACTCAACACAAATAAGACATCCCCCAGACACATTATAATCAATTTCACTAAAGTTAATATGGAGGAGAAAATACTGAAAGCAGCCAGAGGTAACAAAACCATTACCTACAAAGGGAAGAACATTAGAATAACTGCAGATCTCTCTGGTGAAACCTTCCAGGCTAGAAGAGGGAGGTCATCAACTTATAATCTAAAACAAAATAACTTTCAACCCAGGATCCTGTATCCAGCTAAACTGAGTTTCATTTATGATGGAGAAATTAAATACTTTAATGACATCCACACATGTTGAAGAAATTTGCCATAACTAAACCAGCTCTCCAGGATACTCTCAGACCTAACTTCCATAATGACCAGCATAATACTTCACCACAAAAGTAAACCCACTCAGAAACTTTTGATCAAATTCCAACTTCCACAGTCACAGAAGGATTGAAAATGTCCAACAGACTTTCTAAAGGCTTATCAATATTCTCAATTAACCTAAATGGGTTAAACTGTCCTCTAAAGAGTCACAGGTTGGCTGACTGGATACAAAAACTCAGGCCAGATATCTACTGAAAACAAGAATCTCATCTTACCTTAAAAGATAAAAATAGACTCAAGGTGAAGGGATGGTCATCTATACTCCAGGCAAATGGAAAGCAGAAAAAAGAAGGTGTTGCAATCCTATTCGCAGATACAATAGCCTTTAAACCAATCAAAATAAGGAAGGACAAGTATGGACACTTCATATTTGATAAAGGTACTACTCAATATGACAAGATTTTAATTATTAATATTTATATACCCAACCAGAATGGGTCTAAATTTATAAGAAAAACTCTAACAGACATGAGGAACTTGATTACTTCCAGCTCCATAGTAGTCAGAGATTTTAACACCCCTTTAGCAGTGCCGGATAGATCCTCCAAAAAGAAGCTAAACAAAGAAATTCTATATTTAAACTTAACCATTCAACATCTGGATTTAAAAGACATATACAGAACATTTCATCCCAACAAAACTGAATGCACGTTCTTCTCATCACCCCACAGAACATACTCCCAAATCAATCACATCTTAGGTCACAAGTCTAACCTCAGAAAATTCAACAAAATAGAAATTATTCCTTGCATCTTCTCACACCATCATGGAATAAAAGTTGAACTCAATAACAAGAATCTGAAAACTCATACAAAAACATGGAAGCTAAATACCTTATGCTGAAGGATAGATGGGTCATAAATGAGATTAGAAAGGAAATGACCAAATTTTTGGAACAAAATGACAATGAAGACATGAATTATCACAAGCTCTAGCATACTGCAAAGGCAGTCCTGAGGGAAATTTATAGCACTGCAAACCTTCCTAACAAAAATTAAAAGAGAGGAAGTTAACAACTTACTGGAACATCTTAAGTAACTGGAGAAGGAAGAACATTCCAACCTCAAACTGAGGATAAGAAAAGAAATAACTGGCTCGGCACCTGTGGCTCAGCGGGCTAAGGCACCAGCCACGTACACCTGAGCTGGTGGGTTCGAATCCAGCTCCAATTCGCCAAACAACAATGATGGCTGCAACCAAAAAAATGGCCGGGCATTGTGGTGAGCACCTGCAGTCCCAGCTGCTTGGGAGGCAGAGGCAGGAGACTTGTTTGAGCCCAGGAATTGGAGGTTATTGTGAGCTGTGATGCCACGGCACTCTATCCAGTGTGACAGCTTGAGGCTCTGTCTCAAAAAAAAAAAAAAAAGAAAAGAAAAGAAAAGAAATAACCAAAATTAGAGCAGAATTAAATGAAATTGAAAACAAAAGAATTATAAAACAGATCCATAAATCAAAAAATTGGTTTTTTGAAAAGGTCAATAAAATAGATAAACCTTTGGCTAAATTAACCAGGAAAAAAAGAGTAAAATCTCTAATTTCATCAATCAGAAATGAAAAGGATGAAATAACAACAGACCTCTCAGAAATTCAAAAAATCCTTAACGAATATTACAAGAAACTTTATTCTCAAAAATATGAAAATCTGAAGGAAATTGAATAACACTTGGAAGCACAGCACCTACCAAGATTTAGCCAGAATGAAGTGGAAATTTTGAACAGGCCTATATCAAGTTCTGAAATAGCATCAACAATAGAAAATCTCCCTAAAAAGAAGAGGCTGGGACCCAATGGCTTCATGTCAGAATTCTCCCAAACCTATAAAGAAGAACTATTACCTATATTACTAAACCACTACCAAAATATAGAAAAAGAAGGAATACTACCCAATACATTCTATGAAGCAAACATCACCTTGATCCCTAAACTAGGGAGAAACCCAACAACAACAAAAAATTATAGATTAATATTACTAATGAATATTGATGCAAAAATATTCAACAAGATCCTAACAGAATCCAACAACACATCAAACAAATTATACACCATGACCAAGTGGGCATTATCCCAGGGTCTCAAGGCTAGTTCAATATATGTAAATCTATAAATGTAATTTGGCCCATAAACAAATAAAATTAAAGACCATATGATTCTATCAATTGATGCAGAAAAAGCTTTTGAGAATATCCAGCATCCCTTCATGATGAGAACACTTTAAAAAATTGGTATAGAAAGGACATTTCATAAACTAATAGAGGCCATCTACAGCAAACCCATAGCCAATATCGTATTGAATGGAGTTAAATTGAAGTCATTTCCACTTAGATCAGGAATAAGGCAAGGTTTCCCATTATCTTCTCTGCTCTTCAACATTGTAATGGAAGTTTTAGCCATTGCAATTAGGGAAGAAAAGGTGATCAAGGGTATCCACATAGCGTCAGAAGAGTTCAAATTTTCACTCTTCACAGATCATATGATTGTATATCTGGAAAAAAAACAGGGATTCTACTAAAAAACTTTAGAAGTGATTAAGGAATACAGCAATGTCTCAGGCTACAAAATCAACACCCATAAATCTATAGCCTTTATATATACCAACAATAGCCAAGCCGAAAAAACAGTCAAGGACTCTATTCCTTTCACAGTAGTGCCAAAGAAGGTGAAATATTTGGGAGTTTACTAACAAGAATGTGAAAGATCTCTATAAAGAAAACTATGAAACTTTAAGGAAAAAAGTAGCTGAAAATGTTAACAAATGGAAAAACATACCATGCTCATGGCTGGGAAGAATCAATATTGTTAAAATGTCCATACTACCCAAAGCAATATATAATTTTAACACAATTCCTATTAAAGCTCCATTGTCATATTTTAAAGCTCTTGAAAAAATAATACTTTGTTTTATATGGAATGAGAAAAAACCTCGAATAGTCAAGATATTACTTAGAAATAAAAAACAAAGCAGGAGGAATCATGCAACCAGATCTGAAAATTGTAGTATAAATTGATAGTGATCAAAACAGCTTGGTACTGGCACAAAAGCAGAGAGGTAGATGTCTGGAACAGAATAGAGAACCAAGAGATGAATCCAGCTACTTACTGTTACTTGATCTTTGACAAGCCAATTAAAAACATTCAGTGGGGAAAAGACTCACTATTTAACAAATGGTGCTGGGTGAACTGGCTGACGAACTGTAGAAGACTGAAACTGGACTCACACCTCTCACCATTAACTAAGATAGACTCTCATGGGATTAAGGATTTAAACTTAAGACATGAAACTTTAAAAATATTAGAAGAAAGTGCAGGAAAACTCTTGAAGGAATCAGCCTGAGTGGATATTTTATGAGGACTCCCCAGGCAATTGAAGCAGTATCAAAGATACACTACTGGGACCTGGTCAAATTAAAAAGCTTCTGTAAAGCCAAGAACATAGTCAGTATAGCAAGCAGACAGCCCTCAGAATGGGAGAAAATATTTGCAGGTTATGCCTCTGACAAAATTTTAATAACCAGAATCCACAGAGAACTCAAATGTATTAGCAAGAAAAGAACAAGTGATCCCATCTCAGGGTGGGCAAAGGACTTGAAGATAAACTTCTCTAAAGAAGACAGGTGCATGGCCTACAGACATATGAAAAAATGCTCACCATTCTTAATCATCAGAGAAATGTAAATCAAAACTACTTTGAGATATCTCTTAACTCCAGTAAGATTAGCCCACATGACAAAATCCCCAAACCAGAGATGTTGGCATAGATGTTGAGAAAAAGGAACACTTCTACATTGCTAGTGGGAATGCACACTAATACATTCCTTTTGGAAGGATGTTTGGAGAGTACTTAGAGATCTAAAAATAGACCTGCCATTCAATCCTATAATTCATTTACTAGGCATATACCCAGAAGACCAAAAATCACATTATAACAAAGTCATCTGTACCAGCATGTTCATTGCACTCCAATTCATAATTGCTAAATCATGGGAGAAGTCCAAGTGCCCATCGACCCATGAATGAATAAATTGTGGTACATGTATACCATGGAATAGTACACAGCGGTAAAGAAAAATGGAGGCTTTACCTCTTTCATGTTTACATGGATGGAGCTGAAACATATTCTTCTTAGCAAAGTATCTCAAGAATGGAAGAATGTACTCAGCCGTACTATGAAGTTAATTTATAGCTTTCATATGAAGTCTATAACCGAACTCTAACACAAGAATATGGGGAAAGGGGCAAGGGAGGGCTTGGGAGCGGTGAGGTTGGGGTGCAGGGAGGGTAATTGGTGGGGCCACACCTACAGTGCATCTTAGAAGGGTACAGGCGAACCTTACTAAATGCAGAATATAAATGTCTTCATACAATGACTAAGAAAATGCCATGAAGGCTATGTTAATCAGTTTGATGATAATAGTTCAGATTGTATATGAAACCAGCCCTTTGTACCCCTTGATTGCACACATGTACACAGCTATGATTTAATAGTAAAAACAATAAAAAATAAATAAAAATCCAGAGAACTGGGAATGGTTTTGCCACTAATCTATGTAATACCCTATTCAGTGAAGCACTCAACCCTGAGACAGACTTGTGTGTTATGCTCAAAGATAGTTGGAATGTTCTGAGAGCTCTTTGTGACATCATGACCCTCAGGTATCTTCCCCCTTTGGGGTTGAATAGCACAATATTCAGGGTCTGTCACCTTTATTGTTGGAGACTGGGCCTCAGCTTGGGAAAGACTATGAACTCCTACCACCTCTTTCCACTCCAAGATCAATCTGGTTGCCTTTGACTTAAAGAGACTGCATTCAGCCACACAATCTCAGACCTTGCCCAAATCTGACTGTGAAGAACACTTTTATTGCTATAATTCATGTACTATAAAGATCATCACTTTAAAGTATATAAATTAGTAATTTTTAGTATATTCACAAGGTTATCTAATCATCACTGCTATTTAAATTCTGAACATTTTCATCATGCTCCCAAAACTCCATACACAGAAACAACGACCACTCACCACTCTGCCTTCCCAGACTCTGGAAACCACTTATCTACTTTCTGACTCTGTGATTTTACCTAGTCTGGATATTTCATTTAAATAGAATAGTACAATTTGTAGCCTTTTCTTTCCAACTTTTTTTACTTACCTTGTCTTTGAGGTTCATACCTGTTATACCATACATAAACTTCAATCATTTCTATGGTGAATAATATCCCATTATATGAATGTACCATATTTAATCATCATTTGATGGACATTTGGTTTGTTAATGTCTTAAATATTATGAATAACATGGATGTAAACATTAATGCCCAAGTTTTTGTGTGGACATATCTTTCACCTTTTTAATCAACTATCCCTTTCGCATTGAGGCCTGCCCTAATAATTCCATTAAAATTAATATGACTCTGTGAGTGATGCATGTGACTCACCTACCCCATCTCTCCTCCTTTATTCTCTGTATGAAGTGTGCTCTCTCCCCTCTCCCTTACCTAATACCTTCTGCTTACTAATGTAGGCTGTAGGTGCTTCATAACTCATAAAACCTATAAGTTTATTTTAACCATAGCCTTTATTTTCTTCCCTAAGAACTCAAAATGTCTTAAATTATTTAAGTTTGTTACTAAATATGAGCTTTCTTAAATTACTACTACTCTTCCTTGAAAAAAATTACACTTTTTCTATTAAAAAGTAAGTTATCCAAGAACCATAAATTCAGTTGTCCTGTTAAATACAATGACATCATTTAATGCTTTATAATTTAATGTGTGTTTGTATGTGTATACACGTACCTTAAAGAAAAACTCTGCCTCCTTGTACAAAGAAAGGCATGATTAATTTGAAATGAATTAACATACTCCTTCTGATTTAGGTGATAAAGTTACACAAACCTAAAGTAGTTAATTATATCTTAAATATATTAATCAACAAAACAGTATTTATACCATGCATATGGAAATGGTAACAATTATTCTCTCCATTTTAAAGTAATAATATGTTTATAAGCCAGCAATTTGGTTTATATTTTCTCTGACACTCTATTTTTTAGCTGATTTTTCTTTTTTGAGAGTTAGTACTTAAAAGTTTATAATTCATCACAGTATACTTGAGACTTCTTAAGAAGATTTACTGTGCAGCTGGCAAGTACTATCTGACTACAGTCAAGTTTATGGACATATGACAATATTAGAAAGTACAGGCATTTCCTGAAAAACCTCACATCCTGCAACACTATTCACTAAACATAATAAAGTATATGGGAAAATGGGATTAGGAGCAGAAAACTCAAATCATTGTAGTGATAGAATTAATGGGATCAATAACAGTTGATACAAAAATATTATACAATTAAGAAAACATGATAAATTTGTTCACACAATTTTTTTTAATTATAGTATAGAATATATACTACATTACATTGAGAAAAAGTTGTGGTAGCTTGACCACCATCACTTTTGGGCATAAGGAAAGATTGGTTGCTAAATTATGGAGATGAGAAAATTGCATGAAGATGTGAGAAAATCATCCTCAATAAGCACTTCCAAGACACAATGCATGTCCAAATCAGCAAGAAGAACATTTGGTGTGAAAACAGAAAACTATCCTGAAATTCCATTACTAGGCATCTACCCAGAACAAAAAAAAAAAAAACATTTTACCATAAGGACGTTTGCACTAGATTATATATTGCTGCTCAATTTATAATCGTCAAAATGTGGAAATAGCCAAAATGCCCACAAACCCAGGAATGGATTAACAAGCTGTGGTACATACACATCATGGAATACTCTTCTGCTGCTAAAGAAGATGGAGACTTTACATCTTTTGTATTAACTAAGATGGAGATGTAACACATTCTTCTTAGTAAAGCATCACAAGAATTGAAAAGAAAGAATCCAACGTACTCTATTCTAAAATGAAGGCAGTAGATGATCTAATACAAGGAAAGGAGTATAGGAATGTAGGAGAGAGGAGGATGGAAGGGGATAGAGGTCACAGTATATGGCACACCTCTTGGGGGTGGGACACAATTATAAGAGGGATGTTACACAACAAAGGTAATCAGTGTAACCTAATTCTTTGTATCCTCAATGAATCCCAACCAATAAAAACAGTATATATTATATCTCCTCCATCTTCCTGAAATTTTCTCTCTATTTCTACCCTCTGGGCTACTTTTCTCTATGACATTGGTAGCAATTTGCATATTGTTGATCTTTCTGCAATAGAATATAAACTATATTCAATAGAATAGAATGTAAAATATAAACTGTATTCTATAGAATAGAAGACAAAAAGAGAATTTTGTCTTCTTTGTTTAATACTGTGCCATGGATGCTAAAAATGGGCTTGACACAGGAAAAATGTATAATATGCTTTTGTTGTTACTTTCTGTGCCCTTTATTCAGGGCCATTTACTATCCCCACTTCCCTCTATGTAGCCATGGAATGAAATGTCAACTCCACAGAGAAGTCTTTGTCAACCCACCTTGTATACCATAGGAATTAGAAGGTATATACATATAGATATCCTGCAGATACTCTATCTCCCAGACACCACCATACTCTCAAGCAGAATGGAGGATCTAAGAGTAATTTTGCATGAGGAGGTGGGAGGAAAACACATATTCCTCACATCCTAAAAAAGAAACAAACAGACAAGAACAGTCAAAATAACATGAAATCTATACTCTGAAGTTGAACACATGGACTATGGAAACAAAAAGCCTGGGTTTAACTCTACTCTGCTGCTTTTTACTTGTATGACTTTTTAGTAAGTTGGTTTCTTTACTCTAGTTTTATCATGTGTAAAACTGGGATAATAACCATACCTATCTCATGGGGCAATTGTGCAGATATATGTGTTAAGGACTATAAAACATTTATGACAGCATCTAGTACTTAGTAATTAATTATTATCACTACAAATGTAATGACCAATATCATGTAAAATATAAAACAACTCAAAATACTTGTTTCACAATAGCAATTACAAAATGTCTACCAATGTACAAAACAAAGAAAAATCACCTGCACTTTGATATCAATCAACTGACACTGGCATATTAAGTAAAGAATTTCAAATAATATTCAGAATAATTATTATAAACTAACTTTTAGTTAAAGGCAGAGCAGTATGCTAATTAAGAAAAAACATTTTTGGATCAATATGTTCTGGGCTTAAATCCTCATTATACTGCTTATTAGCTGGGTGACCTTGGGCAAGTTATTTAATCTCTCTGTGTCTGAGTGTCTACAAAATAGGGATAATAATAGTACCTAGTTCACTGGGTTGTGAGAATTAAGGATGTTTATACATTTAATGAGCTTACTTCAGTGTTTGGCACCTAGTAAGTGCTCACTATATTTCAACTGTTACCACTGAGTACAATGTACTAGCACCATGAAATGAGAGCTCCACTATGACCATGTCTAAATAATTCAAATCACTCACACTTTATCTATGTTGTGCCTATAATGCAAAAGTTTAAGTAGCATTGGATTTCTGTCTGTCTTCCTTACCTAACTACATCTCCTTAAGGAGCTATCATTCATTTTCCTATCTCAATACTTAGGAGACTGCTTACACTATAGTATTTGATACTGCCCAGAATATGGTAAGTAATTGATAAATGCTTGAATCCAGAAGGACAGGAGGAAAAAAAGATGTAGACTCCAGTCAAGCTAAATGTTGCTGCCCTTCGGCCCCCAAAGTCTACTTTTTCTTCGTTTATTTTATATATAAACCTCATAACTCACCTGGATCATTACATTCTTGAGCTCCTAGATCTAAAAAAGTTAGCAGATATAACATGGAAGTTCCTACATCATTAGCCAATTAGTCATTCATGTGCCCAGGGGTTAAACCCCAATGTGTAAGTTTCACATCACTTGTTTTATACCTCATATACTATTTTTATGAATGGTCTAAATCGTTATAGTTTCATTTTTGTTTTTTGTTCCCCCATATTACTATGGAGGTACAAATGATTAGGTTACAATGTTTGTATTTATTAGGTGAGTTCCCTGTTATAATTGTGTTCCTCATTTAAGAGGTGTGCCATATGCCTTTACATTGTGCCCATTAGGTAAGAGAGCACTAATACCCTTCCCTTCTCTTCTTACTCTTCCCTTCTCTCACTTCCACCCAAATTGAATAAAATTGATTTTTTTCTCTTGGGTGGGATTGTATTAGTTTATCTACTGGATTCATATTGGTATTGAGTACATTGGATACTTGCTTCTCCATTCTTGTGATATGGTACTAAAAAGAATGTTCTCCAACTCTATCCAGGTTAACACAAAAGATGTAAGGTCTCCATTTTTATGGCTGAATAGTATTCCATAATATCCAAATACCACAGTTTATTTTTATTTATTTATTTTTTATTGAATCATAGCTGTGTACATTAGTTCAATCATGGGGTACAGTGTGGGGGCTTCACATGCAATCTGAGATATTTTTATCAACCTGATTGACATACCATTCATGATATTTTCTCGTTTACTATATGAAAACACTTTTGATCCATATTTAGAAGTTTTCTCCTGACCCTTTGAACATGTACCACACATGTGATCTCACCCTTTGTCCCATCTCCCCACACCCTCTCCCTCCCCTTTCCTCCCTTTCTC
>CAUYON010120678.1:0-33046 GCA_963573935.1 Arctocebus calabarensis
GGAGACACGCCTCTGTGGCACCTGTGTCCCACCTGCTGTGTCTGGAGACACGCCTCTGTGGCACCTGTGTCCCACCTGCTGTGTCTGGAGACACGCCTCTGTTGCACCTGTGTCCCACCTGCTGGCTGTGTCTGGAGACACGCCTCTGTTGCACCTGTGTCCCACCTGTTGGCTGTGTCTGGAGACACGCCTCTGTTGCACCTGTGTCCCACCTGCTGGCTGTGTCTGGAGACACGCCTCTGTGGCACCTGTGTCCCACCTGCTGTGTCTGGAGACACGCCTCTGTTGCACCTGTGTCCCACCTGCTGGCTGTGTCTGGAGACATGCCTCTGTTGCACCTGTGTCCCACCTGCTGGCTGTGTCTGGAGACATGCCTCTGTTGCACCTGTGTCCCACCTGCTGGCTGTGTCTGGAGACACGCCTCTGTGGCACCTGTGTCCCACCTGTGTCTGGAGACACGCCTCTGTGGCACCTGTGTCCCACCTGCTGGCTGTGTCTGGAGACATGCCTCTGTTGCACCTGTGTCCCACCTGCTGGCTGTGTCTGGAGACACGCCTCTGTTGCACCTGTGTCCCACCTGCTGGCTGTGTCTGGAGACACGCCTCTGTGGCACCTGTGTCCCACCTGCTGGCTGTGTCTGGAGACACGCCTCTGTGGCACCTGTGTCCCACCTGCTGGCTGCTTGTTTTTGTAAATGGCATTCATCTCCGGGAAGGTGGCGGTGCTGGGTCTGGCTAGCAGAGGTGCTGTCTCCATTTAACATCCTGGTGCTCTCACTTTTCTTCTGATTTTGCATGGCAATGTTAATTTTCTTGGGGGCAGAGTGTTTTGGCTCCACTCTGCTGGAGGCTAAGCCTTCTCACCTACTGCTAATCTTGAAGTCAATGGGGGACATTCAGAGACTACAGAAAAAAAAAAAAGTGAATAACTTAAGAAGGAAAATTGCACCAGAGCAGCTTTTAAAGGATTTGTGGCATTTACTGTGATCTCTTATCACAGACATAAACTTATCTTAAGGTGATGAAATGCTTTAAAATTGATTGCGGTGATAGCTGCATGAGTCTGCGCCTGTAGTAAAACCCGCTTTAAATGGGTAAACTGTTTAGTCTGTGAATTATATATTAATGAAGAGCTCTTATAAACCAAAACCAAACCAAACCAAAACAAACAAAAAAGAAATGGGAACACAAAACAAAAAGTGCAAATTGGTTCATGTTAACATTCTTTCAAGGATTGCTCCATGCAAACAAATCCGAAACGCGTTAAAAGTTAAGTGACAAGCCAACTCAATATTTATTCTTCCTTGCACACTTACCATCCTGCCAGCATTCCACTTACCCTGATTAATCTGGGAAGCCCAGGTTGGCTTAACCCTGAGAGGGGTTTCACGGCTTGCTACTCTGGGATGCCATAGAAAGTGGGGAGCAGCTGTGCTCTTCTCAACAGGTGCCCTAAAAATGACAGGCAGTGGAACGGCTGAGGTCACATTCGATGTCAAGGGGCCTTTGTGGCATAGTGGGTCTGCTTGCAGAAGAAGAGACTGCAGGTCTGAGAGGCCCAGAGCCACAGGTTGACTGTGACAACGTGATGGCCGGGCTTAATGGAGTTACACGGCGCTGCAGTCACTTGTACCTGCCCAGGAAATATGGGTTGGAAAGGAAGGTCTGAGGGGAACAAGGAATTGTTGAACTTGCCCTTTAAGAAAAGACCATTCTAGTACTTGACTCTTGTTATCTTCATCTTAGGTCGGATCTGTGGCAATCCTCCGGCTGGCCTAGAGGAAAGTCTAGCACAGCTGAACTGATTTGTGTGGAGGACTAACACACACTTGAATGTTTCCCTTACAATGCATTTCAAGATTTGGAGTTTTTGTGTGCATGATGAAAAACGTGAGAACGTTTTGCTGTTTGTTATTTTCGACATTGATGGCAACCACATTAAGGCTGTAAACGTACCAGGGTGCTTCGGAAAATCTTTGGACGTTATCATTTTCTTAGTTAAGAAAAAAAGTCAGTGAAGATTTATTTTCATTATACACTCACTTTGTTGACTTCAGTAGTATAGAGAATTATTCTCTTTTTCCTTTAAATTCAGTGTTATTTTTGAGGTATTTACTTGCTTAGAATTCTTGACCCAGCTGTGTGCAGGGATTGAATAACACCGCCGTTGGCAATGCTGCCGCTGGTAACAGGTGTTTGCCTCTTTGTTTTATGTGCCGAGCAGGCTTTTCAACCTTGGCAGCAATGCCATTGGGGGCTGGATACTGGCGTTGGGACCACTACTCAGCCCAGCTGTGACAATGGAAATGTCCCCAGATGTCACCAAGTTTCCCGCTAGTGCAGAAGCTGGCAGCCACATCTCATTCAGCTCTCACAATACCTATGACATAAGAACCACCATTATCTCCATTTTAAAAACTAGAAACCACTCATATAGAGCTTAAAGAATTTGCTCTAGGCAACCCAGAATGTGGGGCAGCTTCCTCCTGATACAGAAAAATAATAGGTACAAGGATTAGAAAATCCGTGCAGTGGAGAACAGCTTGGCAGCATTGTAGAAAGTTACACATACACTGACCATAGAACACAGCAGCGCCACTTCTCAGTATTTATTTTAGAGAATTTGTGTGTTCCCAGCAAACCTGCACATGACTATTCAGAACAACTTTCTATGTGGTAGGAAAAGCTGCAAATAGCCCACATTTCTCTAATGAGTGGATAGCTAAAAAGCAAAGACTGTAATTTCCATATGACAATTGTGCAGGCCTCATGACCTTTGCCGGGATGTGCACTAAGGGCGTTGATGGGAGGAAAACTCCGACTCATTGATCTCAGGTGAAATAACTGATGGGAGCCTGGGGGGTGGGGGAGCACTGAGCTAGCAGCATCTCAGGTTTGGCCAGCCAGGGCGGCACCGGGGCATTCCCCATAGGTCTCTTTATTCAATCAAAAAATCATAAATCATGTTGACAGCGTAATGCATAAACTTAACTCAAGTTAGTCGCACCAAGGTGCCTCAAGTAATCATTAACAGGGGAAAAAAGGAAAGGAAAAAAAAAAAATCATGCAGGCACACCATGTGATTGTAATTTATACTTTACAAATTGAGGATAAACTTGCCTAATTAGTTGCAGGGATTTCTAGCTTTGCCTGGGCAGGCCTTGGGTGATACTAATCTTTGGTAATCCTTGGTTACTACGCAGGTAGTAGTCCGGCCGTCTGCGGCCCAAGAAGTGGGGGCACCCAGGATCCTGGACTGTGGTCATCAGGACCCCTGGAATCCTAGCCTCAAGCCTGCCGGGTGCCTGACAACCTAGGTAGACCCCCCACGCTATTGTAGCCTTGAGGGTTTAGATGCAGCGGTTCTCAAACTGCGATCCCTTTTTAACAATGAAAATACACTGCGGCATTAGGAAGGTTGAGAACCACTGGCGAGGAACTTGGACTCTGGTCAAGAAGCCCTCCAGAAATGCCTGGCCTACTCTACACTACAAAACAGACCCCCACAAGCGATTTACTTTTCAGCAACAAAAAGAAACCAGAGGTTAATATATGCGACAATTTGGATGAAACTTGAAGACATCATCCCAGCAGGAGCAAGAAGGTGGTTTCAGAGCATTGCGGACTGGATGATCCCATTCATGTGGCGTTCTCAGAAAGCAAACTATCCAGGTCAGTGGGGCCAGGGTTAAGGTGCGGCACGATGATGACCACGAAGGGATACTTACCATGAGACAGTTTGGGGGTTGGTGGGACAGTCTTGCATCCTATCATGGTCGCAGCTACACTGTTCCTATGTGTTAAGATCCACAGAACCATATGCCAAAATAATTTTACAGCATGAGAATTTTAAAACATTGAAAAAGTCCATGGAAGGGTTTGCCTACATGGGGTTTTAGAAGTTAGGAGAGCACTTGGTGCTTTTTTTTTTTTTTTGCAGTGTTTGGCCAGGGCTGGGTTTGAACCCACCACCTCCAGTATATGGAGCCGGCACCCTACTCCTTTGAGCCACAGGTGCCGCCCAAGGGCTTGCTTGTTAATGGCAACCCTTCCTGGGGCAGTGTTTGCCTCTGCGCGTGGCGCCATCTTGTTTGTGACACCCTCCTCCCCGGGTTTTGCACGTGGGACAAACCAGGTACCACCTACTCTTTCTCCAGCCCAATGAGAGGCCAAACCCCACACATCCAAGGCAGAGGGAGTTCTGGGTGATTGGGAATATGATGTTGAAAATTGCATCATTAGTGTGATTTAAAAATTTTAGTGATAGAAGCAAGTTTTCTTCCCTCTCTGGGATTCCTCCACTGGCCCTTGAATCCTACTTACTTTTTCTTCTGGCTTCCATCTTTAAGTGTTTCCATTAGTGTCTTGATTTCCTTTCCTTCAGCCTGTTGAGGAGCCAATCTCTTTGTCTTCCTGCCCAGTTAGACGGTAATCCCATGGCTTGCAGGAGTTGAGCTGCCGTCTTCGCTGTTGGTAAGTTAAAAGTCTGTGTCTGAGCTATCCTGCTAACACCCCTGAACATTATCTCTCGGATTCTGTTTTAAAGGCCTGGGATCCTGCCATACTCGTTAAGGGTAAGGCCAGCAAAACGTAGCAGTGAAACGCCATGGAGAGAAAGTGTTGGTTTGCAGGGATTGTGAATGTCTTCATTTTGTGGCTGGGCCATGCTGCCCAGCAGGAATGCAGCATTTTAGGTTAATCTTTATGACAAATTTAAATGGCTTCTGTCTTTGGTAGCTAATGAAAAATACAGGCAGACTTCAAGTTTATTGAAAGCGACTTTGTCTTAGCACTGTCAGGCTGTGTCTGTGCACCTTAGTGCGTTTTTCCGGGTTCTTTAGCTCTCTCTGTTTGGGAAGCACGGATGTATGCTGCTCTACAGAAGGCGCTGGCTAAGCACAAATGAGCCAACTTTGACTGGTGTGTGGTTTTGTGAATACAGTTTTATCGGGACACAGCCATGGTCACTGGTTGACATCCTGTCTAGAGCTGGTTTTGTGCTAAGGCAGCAAGGTAAAATACTTACCTCTCAGTTCCATAGCAAACATTTGCTGACCTTTGGTCTATAGCGTCAGCTGAACTGAGTAGAATGCCTTTCTATCCTCTCAGTACTGTCAAAACATTACCCCTGAGTTGTTTCACAAAAGAATATTGTGAAATAATGCAACAAGTTTCATACTTCGTATGCTCTGTCTTCCAAATAATCAATGTCTTGTCTTGCCTTTTCTTCATAGATGTAATTTTTTTTTAATGGGGTCTAATTGTTGACAGCCCACACGTTTTATTTGCAACTGCATAATTTGCAATGACCACCATAAGGCGGCAAGAGAACGCGTGTATCAGTGTAATCTAAACATGATCTAGAAACACATTGGGAAGAAACTCTTTTCCACAGGAATGAATTACATTAATTGTATAATTCTTATCTCATCTGGTTCATATCTGAGATTTCTTTGTGAGTGAGTCAAAAGTTTCTCAGTAGAAAGAAGAAAAATAAAATAAACGAGTGACAGGAATGATTTGTAAACCAGATAACGCTTCTTTTGTGCATGACACTAGACTACTTTGGCATTTGTATAATATTTATAATTTTGTTCTTACATTTGAAATATCTTGTTTTATATTCATCTGAAAGGCAAGCATGGCAGCATTGTTTACCTGTATTATATTTTGGTATCTATTTTTTATTTGTTTCCCTGGTGTGCAGATTTATAACATTATAAGTGTTTATGATTTACTAGCATGCGAACAAAAGCCAATTCTATCTCTATAACCTTTATTGGTCAGTGTGGTATAGAAAAAGAAACAAAGGGTCAGCCCTGATATATTTTTCTTTATGGCGGCATTACAGTTCTCACAGAGTGTGGTCCTCCTACCTCTAAGAAACACTTGTAAAGTCACTTTTAAGCCAATGCAAAAAGTGTAAATGGAAGCATATGTAGCTTCTGATATTTCTAATGGATCTGGGGCTATGGGTTTCTTATGGTCTTTCTTGTGTCATTTCATTTAGAAATAAAAGGCAAAATGTATTTAAAATTCATCGAGTACATAAAGTATAGACTTTAAGCACTAAAGACAATTCTCAGAGAATAAGAGTGATTTGTGCATTAAACACTCGAGGGTTTTACTAGGGGAAATGTTTGTGTGGAAGGTAGCAGGGAAGGGGCCAGAGGAGGCTGTCAGATGCTTCTGACGATGAAAAAATCCACAAAGGAGAACAAAAGAGAAAGAGCAGGTTGAGTTGACATACTGTGGACTGCTAGCAACTCTCAGGGAGGTGCAGCCAAGCCATTGGGAATCTTGAGCCAAAGCATGCAGACAGAGGTGCCTCACGTGTCCCAGAATGGGACTGGGCGTGTGTTATCACCACGTCTAACAGCTGGTGGGAGCAGCTGAGGGAGATACGACCCTAGTGCATGCACAGTACTGGGTCCCAGAGCAGGGGTGTTTGGTCACTCATGCTCCCTGCAGTGGGAGGTGGCAAGGAGCACCCTCCCGCTGTCCTGCAGTGATCCAGCATTTGGCTTCCCTTGGAGGCAAAGCAGAGCATCTTCAGGGCACTCAGCAGGGATGAGACCCAGCTGCTTCCTTGGGGGAACATCCATCTACAGCCACATGGAGAGTGGATTGGACAGAGAAGTATCTAGAGTGGCGGTACTGGACCTTTGGGTCATGAACCATAGGAACTGCATTAAAGGGTTGAGGCATTAGGAAGGTTGAGAAGCACTGGTCTAGAGGCAGTGGGAATAAGCTGAGCAGTGATTTGCAGTGGAAGTGAGCAGAGTGGGATTTGCAGTGGAAGTGAGCAGACTGGTGATTTGTACTGGAAGTGAGCAGAGTGATTTGCAGTGGAAGTGAGCAGACTGGTGATTTGCAGTGGAAGTGAGCAGCCTGATGAATTGCAGTGGAAGTGAGTGGAGCAGTGCTTTGCAGTGGAAGTGAGCAGAGTAGTGATTTGCAGTGAAAGTGAGAAGAGTGGGATTTGCAGTGGAAGTGGGCGGAGTGGTGATTTGAAGTGGAAGTGAGCAGAGTGAGATTTGCAGTGAAAGTGAGCAGAGTGGGACTTGCAGTGGAAGTGGGCAGAGTGGTGATTTGCAGTGAAAATGAGCAGAGTGATGATTTACAGTGGAAGTGAGCAGAGCAGTGATTTGCAGTGTAAGTGAGCAGAGTGGTGATTAGCAGTGGAAGTGAGCAGACTGGTGATTTGCAGTGTAAGTGAGCAGAGTGGTGATTTGCACTGGAAGTGAGCAGAGTGATTTGCAGTGGAAGTGAGCAGAGTGGTTGGAGATTTGCAGTGGAAATGAGCAGAGTGGTGATTAGCAGTGGCAATGAGCAGAGTGGTGATATGCAGTGGTAAGTGAGCAGACTGGTGAATTGCAGTGGAAGTGAGCAGAGCAGTGATTTGCAATGGAAGTGAGCAGAGTGGTGATTTGCAGTGTAAGAGAGCAGAGTGAGATTTGCAGTGTAGGTGAGCAGAGTGGTGAATTGCAGTGGAAGTGAGCAGAGCAGGTATTGGCAGTGAAAGTGAGCAGGGTTGGTGATTTGCAGTGGAATTGAGCAGAACGGTGATTTGTAATGGAAGTGAACAGAGTGGTGATTTGCAGTGGAAGTGAGCACAGTGGTGATTTGCAGTGTAAGTGAGCAGAGTGGTGAATTGCACTGTAAGGGAGCAGAGTGAGAGTTGCAGTGTAGGTGAGCAGAGTGGTGATTTGCAGTGAAAGTGAGCAGACTGGTGAATTGTAGTGGAAGTGAGCAGAGCAGTGATTTGCAGTGGAAGTGAGTGGAGTAGGATTTGCAGTGGAAGTGAACAGAGTGGATGGTGATTTGTAGTGGAAGTGGGCAGAGTGGTGATTTGCAGTGGAAGTGAGCAGAGTGGTGAATTGCAGTGTAAGTGAGCAGAGCAGTGATTTGCAGTAGAAGCGAGTAGAGTGGTCATTTGCAGTGGAAGTGAGCAGAGTGGGAATTGCAGTGTAAGTGAACAGAGTGGTGATTTGGAGTGGAAGTGAGCAGAGCAGTGATTTTCAGTGGAAGTGAGCAGACTGGTGACTTGCAGTATAAGTGAGCAGAGCAGTGATTTGCAGTGAAAGTGAGCAGAGTGGGATTTGCAGTGAAAGTGAGCAGAGTGGGATTTTCAGTGTAAGTGAGCAGACTGGTGATTTGCATTGTAAGTGAGCAGAATAGTGATTTGCAGTGCAAGTGAGCAGATAGGTGATTTGCAGTGGAAGTGAGCAGAGTGGTTGGTGATTTGCAGTAGAAGTGACTAGACTGCTGATTGGCAGTGGAAGTGAGCAGAGTGGTGATTTGCAGTAGAAGTGAGCAGAGTGGTTGGTGATTTGCAGTGGAAATGAGCAGACTGGTAATTGGCGGTGAAACTGAGCAGAGTGGTGATTTGCAGTAGAAGTGAGCAGATGGGTGATTTGCAGTGTAAGTGAGCAGAGTGGTTGGTGATTTTCAGTGTAAGTGAGCACAGTGGTGATTTGCAGTGGAGGTGAGCAGACTGGTGATTTGCAGTGGAAGTGAGCAGAGTGGCATTTGGAGTAGAAGTGAGCATACTGATGATTTGCAGTGAAAGTGAGCAGAGCAGTGATTTGCAGTGGGAGTGAGCAGAGTGTGATTTGCAGTGGAAGTGAGCAGGGTGGCGATTTGCAGTAGAAGTGAGCAGAGCAGTGATTTGCAGTGGATGTGAGCAGAGTGGTGATTTGCACCACTTTACTTACACTGCTCAAATCCCACTCTGCTCACTTCCACTGAAAATCACTGCTCTGCTCACTTCCACTGCAAATCACCACTGTGCTCACTTACACTGCAAATCACCACTCTGCTCACTTCTACTGCAAATCATTTGTCTGTTCACTTTCACTGCAAATCACTGCTCTGTTCACTTCCACTGCAAATCACCACTCTGCTCACTTCCACTGCAAATCACCACTGTGCTCACTCTCACTTCCACTGCAAATCAACACTCTGCTCTTCCACCGCAAATCACCACTCTACTCACTTCCACTACAAATCACCAGTCTGCTCACTTTCACTGCAAATCACCACTATGATCAATTACACTGCAAATCCCACTCTGTTCACTACCAGTGCAAATCACCACTCTGCTCACTTACACTGCAATTCACCAGTCTGCTCACTTCTACTGCAAATCACCGCTCTGCTCACTTACACTGTAAATCCCACTCTGCTCACTTGCACTGCAAATCACCAACCACTATGCTTACTTCCCTGCAAATCACCTGTCTGCTCACTGCCAACTGCAAATCACCACTCTGCTCACTTACACTGCAAATCCCACTCTGCTCACTTCCAGTGCAAATCACCACTCTGCTCACTTACACTGCAAATCACCAGTCTGCTCACTTACACTGCAAATCACCACTCTGCTCATTTACACTGCAAATCCCACTCTGCTCACTTACACTGCAAATCACCAGTCTGCTCACTTCCACTGAAAATCCCACTCTGCTCACTTGCACTGCAAATCACTGCTGTGCTCACTTCTACTGCAAATCACCAGTCTCTCACTTCCACTGCAAATGCCACTCTGTTCATCTCCACTGCAAATCACCTGTCTGTTCACTTACACTGAAAATCACCAGTCTGCTCACGTTCACTGCTAATACCTCTCTGCTCACTTCCACTGCAAATCACCAGTCTGCTTACTTCCAGTGCAAATCCCACTCTGCTCAAATCCACTGCAAATCACCACTCTGCTCACTTCCAAGGCAAATCACTCATTTGCTCACTTACACTGCAAATCACCAGTCTGCTCATGTCCACTGCAAATCACCACTATGCTCACTTACACTGCAAATCACCTGTCTGTTCACTTCCAGTGCAAATCCCACTCTGCTCACTTCCACTGCAAATCACTGCTCCACTCACTTCCACTGCAATTCACCAGTTTGCTATCTTACACTGCCAATCACCACTCTCCTCACTTCCACTGCAAATAACTGCTCTGCTCATTTCCACTGAAAATCACCACTCTTCTCGCTTACACTGCAAATCACTGCTCTGCTCACTTCCACTGCAAATCACCAGTCTGCTCACTTCCACTGCAAATCACCACTATGCTTACTTACACTGCAAATCACTGTGGAAGGAAGCAGAGTGGTGATTTGCAGTAGAAGTGAGCAGAGCGGTGATTTGCAGTGTAAGTGAGCAGAGCGGTGATTTGCAGTGTAAGGGAGCTTAGTGGGATATACAGTGTAGGTGAGCAGAGCGGTGATTTGTAGTGTAAGTGGGCAGAGTGGTGATTTGAAGTGTAAGTGGGCAGAGTGGTGATTTGAAGTGGAAGTGAGCAGAGTGGTGATTTGAAGTGGAAGTGAGCAGAGTGGTGATTTGCAGTGGAAGTGAGCAGACTGGTGATTTGTAGTGTAAGTGGGCAGAGTGGTGATTTGAAGTGGAAGTGAGCAGAGCGGTGATGAAGTGAGCAGAGTGGTGATTTGCAGTGGAAGTGAGCAGAGTGGATGGTGATTTGCAATGGAAGTGAGCAGAGTGGGATATACAGTGTAGGTGAACAGAGTGGTGATTTGCAGTGGAAGTGAGCAGAGTGGATGGTGATTTGCAGTGTAAGTGAGCAGACAAGTGATTTACAGTGGAAGTGAGGACAGTGGGATTGGCAGTGTAACTGAGCAGAGTGGTGATTTGTGGTGGAAGTGAGCAGACTGGTGATTTGCGGTGTAAGTGAGCAGAATAGTGATTTGCAGTGGAAGTGAGCAGAGTGGTGATTTGTGGTAGAAGTGAGCAGAGCAGTGATTTGCAGTAGAAGTGAGTAGTGGTGATTTGCAATCCTTCAGTGATGGTGTAACAACTATCTTCTTTTTGTGTGGCTGAGGCAATTGATTCAAGAAATTGATTACAGGAAAGCAGGTATGGGTCATGGTCAGTAGAGGAAGAGCAGGGGGTGAACACAGTGGCGGGGGAGGCCTCTGGGAAAATGTCTTGTGTGGAGTGAGGACGATGCGTGAAGGGGCTCCGACTAGACACACCTGGGAAGATGCTGACCATCTGGAGCTTGAGCAGAAGTGGGGCTAGGCGGCATCAGGATCTGGGGGGTGGGAACAAAGGTATGTGTGACTGGGGACCCTAAAAGCAGGTGGAGACGGATCGGGACTGGGAGTCCTGGAGGGCTCAGACCTTCCAGAGCAGGTGCAGGACACATCCCTGGGAGTTTGCATGGCATTGCAATTTGGATTTGAATGGCAAGAAAATGATAGAGTCAAAATCGAGAGGGCACTGCCCTGAGGGGGGATCAGTGCCATTATAAAAGGACTCAAGGAAACTATCAATAGTTTGCCCCGCCCTCCTCTCCTGCCAGGTGTAGACTGGAAAGAAGACTCCATTTGGGAAGCAAGGAGTAGCCGTGTGCAGATGCAGAACTGCTGGCACCTTGCTCTTGGACTCCTCAGCCTCCAGAACCGTGATTGAGAAAGTCCTACTCCAGCATGGCACCTGTAACACAGCGGTTCTGGTACCAGCCACATACACCAAGGGTGGTGGGTTTGAACCCGGCCCTGGGCCAGCTAAGCAACAATGACAGCTGGAACAAAAAATAGCGGGGCGTTGTGTTGGGCGCCTGTAGTCTCAGCTACTTGGGAGGCTGAGGCAAGAGAATCGCTTAAGCCCAAGAATTTGAGGTTGTTGTGAGCTGTGATGTCACAGCACTCTACCAAGGACGACACAGTGAGATTCTCTCTCTCAAAAAAAGTCCTATTTCTTATAAATTATCTGGTCTAAGCAAAGGGTAGAAAATAATGGGCAAAAACGAATTCTGAGTAGATAACAAATAGAATATATTATTTTTGTGTTAGTTTTCAAAGACCTTTTAATTTCATGTCCCTTTGTCTTTTAAACTCCACAGCACCACTGCAGCCAGCCTTCTTATTTCCATGTGATAAGGAAGGCAGAGCAGTGAGTCTGTGGTCAGAGGGTGGTTCACGGTGGGACTCAGCTTCAAAACCAGCAGTTTTCTTCCCCTGCTTTGCAAGGAGGGGCCTGCCAGCCATCTCTGGTCTGTTCAGTACCTGAGTCAACCTTTCTGGCTCACCCGTGCTACTTCAATAACATCACAGTTACAAGTATCAGAAGGTTTGAAAATGTGTTACATTTTGCGTCCCTATAACACATAATTACTTTGAAAGGAGCCAGTGTAGTGCCATTGCAAATGGGTTGGCTTCTGCCGCGCAGGCAGCGAAGACTGTTTTAGAAAATTATTTCTCTTTTGCCCTAATTGTCCGAAAGTGAAGTGAGTCACTGAACTTTGAGAAGCTTCTAGCTCTCCTTACAGCTATGAAGTTGACTCCTTTCATGAATAGAAAAACACACAGTGGAAAATTTTAAAGTATGCTGTTTGCATCTGCACAGCTGGGAAAAACCCGCAGGAGCTTCACGTGCTCCTTGCTTGGGTAAACCAACCTGGTAACTGAGCATTTTGGCAGCCTTTTTCAGACAGCCTCACCTGGTTTGCACTACCCTTCTCTTCGGCATGTCAGGGTGTGCGTCTCTTTCATGTGCCCACATTGTAAGCAAATCCACTGGGTACTTTTAGAAATTCAGCCCGAGGCACAGTTTCTGTGGTCAAGTTTATTTCCCATACCCACTAAAACAGGCAGTTGTTTCATTTCCTAAATATCATCATCATCTTGTAGGGAATTAGTAATGGAGGGATTTTCGGCCTAGTTACACCAGATCCAGAAATCCAATTTGGTTGCAAAGAAGAACAAATTTAGTAATGGAAACCAAATGTGTAATTGTTGACAGGAAAACAAAAAACTCTGTAAAATCTTTTAAAGAAATTTATTGTAAGTCATTGTACTCCTGGGCTGAGGTCCTGACGGAATGTGGGGACTGGGTTGCACTTTGGTTTGATAGATTCACAGAGATAGGAATTACAGGTAGATCCATGAGTCGGTACAGGGAAAGCAGAGGCTGGTTTGGCCGTAAAAGCCAGAGCACATTGAAGCAGGGGCTCGGGGCTCATTTGTGGGCTTTAGGGATTCTTTAGTTGGCAATTGGTTGGGTTAGGGGTGGGTGTTCACCTCTGAGCTTTTCCACAGATGTGGTTTAGGTCACTCAGTAGAAGCAGCAAGTTCGGCTGAGTTAAAGGGAGAGCAAGGCAGCACACGGGTCCCTTCCCTCTGCTTCCGTAAGAAGTCCCGTTGGTCCCCCTGAGCCCTCAGCTGTGGCTCTGTGGGCTGTGCAGTGGCTGCCTCCATTCTCACGTGAATCCACCTATCTTTACTTTGTCTCAGGACTTGTTGCCTGTTACTATACTAGTGGAGGTGTGGCGTCTGCTAGTCCCGTGACATTGTGGCAATCGTGAGATCCTTATCTTTGTTTTAGGGGGGGACCATTCTCTCTGTTTTATGGGGGGAGCATCATGGGCTTGAGTACGTGAGCCATAGGCTAGAAGTCGTATTTGCAGCAACAGCACATACTTGGTGATCTAGGTCTCAGCCATCTGCAATTTCTTGTTTTGCTTCAAGGCCTTTCTGACTTTCTTGTGTGGAGGCCATAATTCTGTCCCACCTCATTGTATCCCCTTCAATCTCCTTCTATCCCAGAACAGGTTGGAAGTGTTAAGGCTTTGCTTAAAGAGCTGGAGTCAGCACAAGGCTCTGGCTGAGATGGGGGTCTGCCGTCTGGCAAGTGTGCTCTTCAGAGGGAGGCTGGAGAGTAAGCCCTGTTATTTGCCAGGTGATTTCTGCCGGTGGTTTTGTCCTTTGTGAAGCATGAGTCATTCAGGCTGCTTATAAGAAAATTTGGGCACAACATTAAAAAACAAGTCGGAGTTCATTCCTGGCAACAGAGGCTTCACACTGGAATCAAACGTGCAACAGTATCACATTTTTGCAAAGATGGTCAGCCTGGTAGGAGGGCCACGATATTATCACTGTCATTGGCCTGCATTAGCACATTCTTCGGAAAATGGGTGAGCAGTCGCTGGTCCAGGAGCTACGCTGACCAATCTCAAGGGAGTAAGTTCCTGAGAGAGCCACTATTATCTGCAGAGCTAGCTCTGGGGACAGCGTGACATCTGTCACATAGTTTCACATCCTTCCCTGTTTGCTTCCAACCTCCCCAACAGGCAGCCGAACCTTTATAGCTCCCAATCCTTCATTCATATTCTGCATCTTTCCTTTCCCTGGGGGGTAGGAACATGGACATGTGGGATGTGGGGTGTGGGACAGACCTGATGAGCAAAATGTTCACACCACAATGTGTTGTCTTTCCCGCACAATTAGCATTTGGCGAGGCCAGTGCTCAATGGAAAATAACTTGCTTCCATCCGTGCAATTTCTGGCTTGTGGTGCAGCAAGAGCAGGATCAATTTCTGTGCAGGGAAGACCTCAAACCCTGCCTCTGAAGGTAAAAAGATCCTTGTCGTCAGAGGCACTGCTGCCCTTGCGGGAATTGGTAATCAGGATGCAATCAATGCCTGGTGATTTAGCGCGGGCGACAGACCCGCAAGAAACGTGTCTAGAATCACAAAGAAGATTCATCACTGCTCCTAAATAGAGTTGGAGACACACAATTTGCATACAAAACCAAACCTACAGCAAATGAGAAAGTTATTCACATCATTGGAAGGAAGGTATCCTGGGATTGAGCTGAACAGGGAAGCCTGCCTGGAGGAGGCGCCTTTCCAGATGGGGTCAGGGACGGGTAAACTCTCAACAGGTAGAAATAGTGTCTTCCAGGGCACGGAGTGGCTCAGAGGTCTCTGTGCAGAGAGAAGTGCAGAGTAGCTTGGAGAGACTGCAAACATTCAGGGGAGAGATGAAAGAGGATGGGAGGAGAGGTAGGAGTCTGCACAGTGTGACGTGACGGAAAGAACCCTGGAACAGGAAGCAGAATGTTCCTGACAACTCTGCCCTGCAATCCCCAGCCTCGTAACTTGAGCCTGTCCCAGAAACTCGGCTGTAGACTGCTCAGTTTTCTATGGCAGCTGTAGCACGGTTATGCCAGACGGTTACATGAGGTCAGTATTGCTGACACGGACTTGTGGAATGCCACATTGATTATGGATTAAATAACACTGGCAGCACAGGAAGAGAGAAAAAGAATTCATCACGTTCAGCACGCATCGCTGTGAAACCCACTCGCTGGGAATTTTAGATGCAATCTCTGCCTGGCCTGGGCCTTCCCCTTTCCCTGCTGAAGAGGCTGTCTTGGTTTAGCAAATTAACTGTGTTAGCACAGCTCAGCCTTCTCCAGCACCTTCAACCAGAGGTAATATTTGCAGATGAACAATAAGTGGATTGCGAAGGCTTTTGCCTGCTGATGAAAGTGGGTGCTGTTTGGCAATGCCATTTCACCAGGCTTTTGCTGTTATTTTTGCTGAGGGTGACCAGCTATCACAAAAGCAAGAATAAATAGGCTGAGATGCAAATTCCCGGGCTGGCGGCATTCACATGAGCACAGAGAAGGCTCGTGGCTCATGCCTCCTGCCAGAAAGTGACACCGGTTAGGAGACCTGGGGCCAGTTTCCATGCCTTTGGGCTGTCACTGTTCCTCTGCGGGGCTTCCCTGTGAGTGTATCTGTATGTGCTCGTGCAGGGGCACAGGAGGACTGTCTCCAGCCTCTCTTCAGGGAGGTGGAAGCTCTGTGCTCAGGGAGCAGTTTTTATCTCATCCTCAGGTGCCCAATCCTTATCCCCAAAGGAGCCGGTTGTAGGACCCCTGGGCTGGGTCCCAGCTCCCTGGCTTTGTTAGATATACTTCTGCCCTTTCACCATTTGGATCCTGCTATAATGACCACAGAATACCAGCCCAGAAAAACCATCCCTCACAGAGCCTCTTGGTATAGCTTTCTGCCGACAGACCCCTTCCTCAAGATGGGGAGTTCCCAATGTGTTTAATTTAGAAAGGATGTTTTATTTGATCCTGTAATTCCTTTCCTAGGTATATATCCAGAAGACCAAAAATCACATCACAATAAAGACATCTGTACCAGAATATTTATTGCAGCCCAATTCATAATTGCTAAGTCATGGAAGAAGCCCAAGTGCCCATCGACCCACGAATGGATTAATTGTGGTACATGTGTACCATGGAATACTATGCAGCCTTAAAGAAAGATGGAGACTTTACCTCTTTTGTGTTTACATGGATGGAGCTGGAACATATTCTTCTTAGCAAAATATCTCAAGAATGGAAGAAAAGTATCCAGTGTACTCAGCCCTACTATGAAGCTAATCTATAGCTTTCATATGAAGGCTAAAACCCAGTTATAGCACAAGAAATGGGGCAAGGGGCAAGGGAGAGGAGGGGAGGGGCGAAGGTGATTGGTGGGATCACACTTATGGTGCATCTTACAAGGGTACAAGTGAAAATTATTAAATGCAGAATATAAATGTCTTCATATAGTAATTAAAAGGCCATGAAGGCTATGTTAAATACTTCAATGAAAATATTTCAGATTGTATATGAAGTCAGCACATTGTGCCCCATGATTGCACCAATGTACACCATTATGATTTAATAAAAAAAAATAGAAAGGATGTTTTGGTGTTTTCTCTCTGACATTTGGGTTTCCTTAATATCTGTGTAAATTAGCCCACAGCTGTGAATAGAGGGGTAATTGGAAGGGTTGGGCTTTGTCAAAGGCACAGGTAGGGGACGAGGGAGGTTCTGGGCACTGTGGTAACCCCAGTTGCACAGATCTGCAGCTCCTGTGGAGACAAAGCTGCAAGGAATCAGACGATGTCAGGCCACGTTGCATTCAAGCTTTTGCTATTTCCTTATCAGCCAACCTTCCGTGCTTCCTTCCTTGCCGATGTCCCCATTGTTTCAGTGAGTCTTTTCCCCTTCATGTTAAAAACTCACAATAAAATATTTGAAAGCAACTTCTTTTACCTTTTCCGCTTTGGGCGTAGAAGGGGTTACACTCACTGCAACACAAATTCACACTCCCCGTACAACATTGGAAAAACTATTGCGAATTTAGGAGAAAAAAGGATTAAAATTTATTTTGAGGCTCTATTTTGTCCCTTGACGCATTCAGACTTCTATGTCGTGATGTCTTTATAGAGCTCTCCTTCCTGAAAAGTAAGCAACATCGACACAGTTGAATTGCAGGGAGGAGAGACACTGGCTTCTTGATTTCCCCTTTGTTTATTTCTCATTCCACACTTCGCATCAGGCGCTGGTTATCCTCTCGGTGCCTTTAGAATGATGGGTTTTTTTTGTTTGTTTGTTTGTTTTTTTTGGTGGAGACAGAGTCTCACTCTGTCGCCCTCGGTAGAGTGCTGTGGCATCACAGCTCACAGCAACCTCCAGCTCTTGGGCTTAAGCAATTCTCTTGCCTCAGCCTCCCAAGCAGCTGGGACTACAGGCGCCCACCACAACGCCTGTCTATTTTTTGATGCAGTTCAGCCGGGGCCGGGTTTGAACCTGCAGCCCTCTGTATATGGGGTCGGCGCCCTACTTGCTGTTGTGAAGAGCTTGTGAAGACTAGTGGGGAGCAGCTTCTTCCAGAGTCCGCCTCCTTACTGTGTCATGGCCTCACACGCCTATTGACAGGTGAGGGCCCTTCCTGCCCCCAAGGGCCTGCTTCCTTCCTGCAAGGCAGACTGGGAAGCTGGCGTGTGGCAATCAGTCCAAAGCCTACAGTCACATCTGGTTGCTCCTCTGAGCCCTACCAACTTCCTCACTTGAGCGACTATGAGAGAGGTTCTCCGGGAGTGCTTAAGTTTTAAATTTGCTTTCCTATAATCACGTGCTCAAATTTCCAGTGAGATGAAGTGACCTTTTTCTTAAATACTGGTAAAATTTATAATTTGCTTCAGAGTTGATGAAAAAATGTCGGTACTTTTTCTTTTTCGTTTTTGGCTGGAATCCTTTCTGGAGTCTTGCCACCCTGTGAAGGAAAGTAAAGGAGAAAAAAAATCATTAACTTTAGACTTCCATTGGCTGGTACAGAACAGTACAGAAGGCTGAGTGGAGTTGGCCTGACCTGGGACGTGTCGCAGAGGAAGACAACACGTGTCTATATGCATAGACTTTACAGTGAAAATGAAAATGAAAGAAGGAAGGAACAAAAAAAAAAGAGTATTTTAGTCAGTATCAAATGTTTATTATAAAACACATTATGGAACTATAAAGTCTCACAGGGATGTTTTGCACTTGGGTGTTAAATGCTCAGAGAGTAGCAAGGCTCTTTAGAATGAAGAGAAGCCCAGCAACCGTCCAACAGATATTTAGTGGGGTTTACTGACGTGCTAAGCGCAGGTTCTGGCATGGCCAATACTCACCTATTTATAAGATAAACAAGGTTCCAGCCCCTAAAAGATGTACGTGACATTATGGGGGACACAGGTGATAGCTGAGAAATGATGGCATGACACCCCACGGAGTGTGCCCTAGGGAGAGGCCACGGTGTCATAGGCGTGAGTGGAAGAGACATTAACCCAGTTACTGATGGCGGTGGCAGTGGGGAGGGCAGAGGATGTCTGAGCAAGACACAGAAGATGTCTGTCCAATCTGAGCTGGGAAAGAAGGGCCTATGTGAGATTGAAAAGCTACAGGAAACACGAAGTCAAGGGAAATATGTCACAGCTGTGGCTTTGCTTGTATGTGAGAGGGACCCTGTTCTCATTCTTAGGACAGTGAAAAGCCACTGATTGGCATTGGCTGAATGTGGATGACATCAAGTTTGCATTTCCAGAGATGGTCCTGTTAAAATGTGGAATGTGGATGGCATCCTAGGCAATTATAGTAGCCCAAGGGTAACAAAATGCTGCCTTCCCCGACAAGGGCTGAGGGTGAAGATAATGGGTAATCTCCATCATATTCTATAGAAAATAGGATTACTAGGATGTGGCGAGTATTAGCTTCGGCTGGCAGAAGGAGAAAGACTCTCCGAGGATTATGCCCTTTCTAGAATCTCAGAATGTGAACATATTTGGAAATAGCTTCTTTACAGATGCACTTAATCAAATTACCATGAGGTCCTACTGGAGTGGGGTGGGCCCTTGATTTGATATGTATGGGGTCATTTATGATGATTTGCTTCCACTGAATGAATAGTAAATGTATGCTTTCTTGCTTAGGACTTCACTCATTACATTTTCTTTCCCTGGCTTACTTTATTGTGAGGCTACAGTGTCCATGAAAATTGCATAAGTACACACAGCAGACAAAATAGGTGTTGATCTGTTGTTTATGTCATTGGTAAGGCTTCCTGTCCATGACAGGGATTGGTAGTTAACTTTGGGGGAAGTCAGAAACTGTATTCGGATTTTGGTTGTGTAGGGCATTGGAACCCCTAAGCCCCAGGTTGGTCAAGGGTCAGCTCTATTCTGTATAGAAAGTTGTGCATAGTGAAATATGGCACATTTGGCATGGCTGTGCCATAGGAAGAGGTGACTTAAGGACTAAACGTACATTAAAAAGAGCGTCTATATCCAAGGACTCTGAGGAATTTTGCAGCTCTCTATCTCTGATAACTGGCATCTGCATTGCCAGTTTTTGCTTTTGTATATAAAGACATTTTAGTATCGTTTTCCCCTCATATTGCCTTTCTCTTAATTGCCAACATCTTCTTTAAATTTAGTGTGTGATTTCTTGGTTAGCACACGATTAAGTTAGACAAGGGCCTGCAAATTACTGAGTACTTCAATTTGTATTCTCTCTTCCATTGGCTGGGGTCCACCTTCGAGAAATTTTTACAAAGAGCTTCTGGAAAGGGTTGGAATGCGTGCATGCATCAGAGTGAATTTAATTTTCCTTTACATTTGAATAAAACCTTGATTATGAAATTCAAGGTTTATAATATTATCATGTTTTCCCTCCAGAATTTGAATATGTCTATTCTTCGTCCCTAGGAATTTAATTTTTATGGGAAATGTGTATAATTAGCTTGGTATTGATTTCCGAGTAAATAAACAGGCATATTTGCTTGGAGGCTAGTAGATGCTTTTTATTCCTACAATTCAAAAATGTTGCTAGCACTTTCCTCCCTCCCTTAATTTTGTCTAGACTATGGCAGGCTCTGTGACCTCTGAACTCAAGTTTTACACTGCAGCCTACCATTCCTTCATCAGTCTTGATGTCATGGCTGCGTCTGGCCCGATTTTTCTTTCGGTTGACTCTGCTGTGGGACCATCTGTAATTCCCTGTGTTGGGAGGGACACTGTCCTCTGGCTGATGTTGACTCATCAGGTTTACGCCTTGTTCTGTGCTGTGCATGGTGGGGGAGGTCTACGTGCTATTCCTGTCAATAATGTGATCTCCCAACACGTCAATTTCCCAGTAAAATACCATGACTTGGCTCCCTCTGCTGAGGATTATAAATCCCACCCCTGTGATTTCATCATGCCAGAGAGTTCCCTTATTTCTCTCCCATTCTGTCTTTCTATCCATGCCATCCCTGTGTAGCCCATACTCTCATCTCCCGTGGCAGATTGTTTTTGCAGAAACCATGATTTCATGATGCCCATTGAGGCTGTCACTCAATTATGACAGTTCTTTCATAGCAAAATGTTTTTCCGAACGTTCTTAGGGTACATTGGTACAACATTGGAACAAACAGAATAGCAAGAAAAAAGAGATTTAAAAAGAAATGCCAAAATATAAAAGAGGAACTGTGAGATTGGAGGCAGACTTAGACACTATGATATGACTTTAAGAGGAGTTTCGTAACAGATAAATGGCTGGAAAATGAATGGAGTTGCAAATAAACACGACTTGAAGAGATAAATCCATTCCATGGCATATGAATAGAAATGGGCCTCAAACCATTGAGAGAGAAGAGGAAATCTCAAACTACCACAAACAAACCCTGGGTTACATACCAGGGGTTGAACTAAGTAGTGTTAGCCCAATGGTGGGCTTCTCATCTATAGCGACCCAGCTTGGAAGGGAAGCAATTGCCATCTTAGCATTCAAGAGCACACAAAAAGCAAGGGCATTTTCCCATACATACAGAGAGTTTACATACACAGACTCTGGAACGAGCTCTTTTTTTTTGTTTAATTAAATCGTAGCTATGTACATTAATGCAATCATGGGGTACAGTGTACTGGCTTTATATACAATTTGAAATATTTTCACCAAACTGGTTAATATAGCCTTCACGGCATTTTCTTAGTTATTGTGTTAAGACATTTATATTCTACACCTGGTAAATAGTCAAGGATATTCTTCATTAAGAAGGTAAGAGAGAAGATTTGACATTCAGGAAGCAGCACCATACACAAAAGTGGATGAAATAACACCAAAAGCAGTATAAAGTCAATAGCCGGCCACCTTCCTTCACTAACTAACTCCCTGCCCGGATCACCTCTACATTGACCCCCTTCCTGCTCTGACCATTTCCCTAAACTGACCAACTCCCTACACTAACCACCTCCCTATTCTGACCCCTTCCTTAAGTTGACCTAATTTTCATAGAGTGGACATGTGCACTAGTACATGAGTATGTATGAGCACAGTAGGCCTAGTTCCTCATGTTGACCAAGTTTGTACAGTCTCCTGGGTAACGATGTTCCACTGTAATTTATCCAAGTGCTGAATATAAAAATAACACGTTCATGTTAAAAATTTTAAGTAAAAAACTCTGGCAACAATAATAAGATAGAAATGTGTCTTGATGAGGAATGCAATTGCTGAATAACTACAGATTTTAGTAGACAAATTAATATTTAATATATGCAATGATTCAAATAACCATTAAGTATAGAAATATGATAGATAACAAAATTGAGAGTAAATGAAAGAAAATTAAAAATTTAAAAATAGGTAGAAAGAGAGGGAAAAAGGAAAGGAAAGACAGAAGAGCAATGGTAATATAGAAAACACAAAAATAAAAGGTGGAAATAAGTCCCCTAATCCAATCATGTATTATCATTACTGTAAATGGATTTATCTACTAAAAATCCATATAAGATGACACAGCTAAGAAAAGTCAACAGGAATGCTAACAGAAAGAAAAGTTTAGTAATACACATATTCCACAATATAAAATTTAATGCACAGATTGCTTTAGTAAAATAAAATGGCATATAATTAACGCAACAGAACAAGTCTACCAAGAAGATAGAACAACATGAAATTGGATGAATCTTAAACTCTAAAAAGGAAAATTAAAAGAATTGCCAAGAGAAATGGAAGCATTCATCAGCAGTTTTAAGATTTTAACATGCTTTTACCAGAAATTGGTAAATGAAGATTGTAGAGAAAGTAGATAGATTTAAGCAATGATTTAAGAGGCCTGACACATTTTGTATTCATAAATGTATGCCCCACATATAGAAAATGATCACGAGGCAATAAATTGGAAATCGGTAATAAAAACGTGGTTAATAAAACTCCATTTGTGTGGGAATTTAAAAATGTACTCCTCAATAAACTGATAAGTTATGGGAAAGATAACGACAGCAATTAAAAAATGCTTACAACCATAACAACACTAATGGTGCTACTAAATCAATTGTGTGCTACCAGTATCTGGGGGTGGGGGAACTGACAGATCAATACCTCTTACTACCAATCACCCATCCCCTAATAAATCAAGACCACATCCATTTACACAACACTGCTGCCAAGGGTTTGTCGGAGGCATTTTTACTTGAGGGCACCTATTTGATATTATTGATTATTATCAAAGCTTCTCATTTTGCCAACAAAAGTACAAATCACTGCTTCTTCAAGCTTAGAATAGATATTTGTGCAGATAATTTTTGCAATAAGTGTATAATAAAAGCATAAATTGATTTGGAAGCTGTTGTAATCAGCTCCAATGGCAAGGAAATCAGTGCATTTTATCCTGGGGCAAGAGACGGCATGAGTTTAGGACAAGGTCAATGTTAGTGGGTATCAGGAAAGACCCCCAACACTGCCCAGCTATGAGAAGGAGAATATTCCAATGACCAGAGATCCAGAAACTTTCTCTGTAGAAGGCCAGATAGCAATTGTTTCGGGTTCTGTGAGTCAGATGTTATCAATTCGTTAACTAATGGGCATGTTGTGTTTCAATAAAACTTCATTCACTCAACAGTTCGGACCAGATTTGGCTTGAGGGTAGCAGGCTGCTGGCCCCTTGATCTAAAACAAAGACCAAAATTGAGAACTTCAATCAGGAAGCAACTGTTTATTAACACTTGCATTATGCACACTTGTTATTGTAAAACATGCTTTGTAGAGGTACAGTGTTCACGGGGGATTGGTTCCAGTAGATCCGTGATGCCCGGGTTTGTGATAGAAAAAGGGCGGTATTTGTGTGTAACTTGTGCATTTTCTCCTGCGTACTGTAAGTCAACTCCAGACTACTTATGATACTTAACACAATGTAAATCCTATGTAAATCCTTGTTGCACTGCGTTGTTCAGGGAATAATGACAAGAAAAAAATTCTAAATATGTTTGATACAGACTCAATTTTTGATGCACAGTTGGCTGTGTCTGTGGTTGGAGAAGCCGCTGACCATGCAGAGGCTGGCAGCCTGTTAACTGCATTTGCATGAAGTGGGCGGTTATTTGCATTACCTTTGAGTTTACTATGAGATTATTTTTGTGCTGCTTTTTATCAAATTTGTTTTTTCTTCTCCTCAGCAGTGCTGATGATATAGTAGAATTTGCAAAACAGTCTTCTTTGTAGACTTTGATAATTGGCTGTTTGATCTCAATGAGGTGGAAAATTATTCTGCACCAATCTACCTACAGAGATGGGAAATAAACAAATGCATAAATATGGAGATGAAGGAAAACAAATTCCTTTTTGTCTTATTGCATTTGGATATATACAGACTTAATTTTAAGAAAGAGAATTTGAGTTTGTTTTTAGTTTTTTTTTTTTTGCAGTTTTGGGCTGGGGCTGGGTTTGAAACCACCACCTCTGGCATATGGGGCCAGCGCCCTACTCCTTTGAGCCACAGGTGCCATCCTTGTTTTTAGCTTTTGTCAGAAATGCATTATGTGAGTTTGGTACCACTCACGTATGTGAAAACTTGCTTTCTTGTGTGAAGGCGTTATTGATGTTCAGTCTGAGTTCTGAGTATGCATGAAGCCATATAAGTAATCTCTAAAAATAAAATTGGAAGTGGTTCGTGAAAGGAATCTTTCCATTTTCACAAAGTTTTTTTCTTTGTACCGCCATCAAGATCTCTTGATATCCTCAGCAGTTTGCTTCCCTGAAATGTGATGGATAATATCAGTGTGGGAACAGGAATATCTCACTGTGACAAATGCCCAGTTTCAACAGATCATGTGTATTGTCCTTGTGTGTATAAAGAAAAGTATTCTTGTTTAAATATCATAAAAGACTCATTTGATTAATGTTATTAGTGTCTATGAATGAGATTCTGTTCACTGAAATTTTAAAAAGGGCCTGTGATATTAAGTAGTATCCAATAGAAATTAGAAAGGGGAAAAATTAGTTTTTCTTATCATTTAGATAGTAATGTGTTTGGTAACTGTCAGACTCAAGAAAAAAATAATTTTCTGTCCAAAAGGGGTAGGGATGGAAACTCGTAAATATACTCCATACTTCTGAAACTTATTCAGAAGAATCTGTCATATCGTCCTATTTACGAAGAGTAGAATTTATGGGAGTAATCACTTCAATCTGTTAGTTTTCACAAGGCACACATAATTATATTTTTAAGTGAGTGAAATTCCCCATGAAGCCGGCAACAAAGCCAGGGCTGCTGCTTCCCACCAGGCGGCAAGAGTGGGGGAAGGGCAGGTGAGTGACAGAATTGGTGGAAAGAATTAATTTCTCTTCCCACCTGTTTGTTTTGTGGTCATCGTTGTCTGCTCCTCTGTCTGAAGGACTCTACTGCATACACCAGGCCACGGTTGGCTGTGTCCATGGATGAAGAGGCCATGTGGGCAGCTGGTCGTGGTCAGAGCAGAAGGGTGCCCAGTGCAGGGAGGACTTTAAGAAGAAGGTGTTCAAAGCTGCTGACTTGCTCTCCTCAGGCGTTTCCTCCTCTACCCACACCCCTTCCAAAACTCAGCCCTGCTGAGCTTCAACTTCGGGAGACAGAATTTACATAAGAGCATAGGGAAATCCCACATGTTGTCTGGTGTTTTCGAGGAAGCAGACGTGGTAGGTACAGGTTCTGTGCTTCTTGGGGACTCAGCCCATCCTTGGCAGACAGAGCAGATGAGGCTGCTATGTCAAGGTTTCCCAGCCTCAGCAGCTGTGACATTTGGAGTATGTGTGTGTGTGGGAATCTTGTGAGTAAAGAGTAACAGTCCTGGGAACTTTACCTACTGGACACCTGAGAACATCTTTCTTCACCCAGTTGTGACAGCCCCAGTGCTGCCAAGTGTTCTCTCCCAGGGGAGAACTCCACCCTTGAATTCCACACACTGTCTAACACAACCAGGCGTCTACTGAACAACTAGTACAAACACTGTGCAGAAAGCAAACTGAGATACACACCCACAGAAGAAGGCTGTCAGAAAGCAGCGCTTCTCAACCTGTGGGTCTCGACCCTTTTTTAACAATGAAAATACATTGCGGCCTTAAGAAGGTTGAGAACGACTGTCATAAAGAGATGGTCCCAAAATGTAAACTTAATGAGTAAACTCAGGGACATAGGAGAAGAGTGTGACAATATAAAGCATAGAGTGCCATGCCAGGGAACAAGTGTGTAGAAAGACATAGTGTAGTAACTGACCTGGCAAGAAGACCCCTAAAGGCCCCTAACTGTTTCAGCCTGAGTCACTGTCCGTCTCAAACCCCCCTTATTGGTTTAATTCTGAGAACAGGTTACAAGGAAGTTCTCTCTGAGTTCCCTGACTCCCTTGCCAAGCAATGGTAACAACTCACTCAAGCAGAGTTTCCCAGGTTACTGAGTGTCCCAAACTGTCTCCCAAGCTACTAAGTTTCCCAAACTGTTTCTGTGCCAACGGAACCCCCTGCTACCAACTGTAACCCCGCCCCCCCCACCCTCAGCTAACCACCAGTTAGCTTCTGCTTTTGCTTGGCTTGCCACATAGCAACAAAAAAGGGTAGAAAAGGCTGCCTGCATTTTTCTTTGGGGTAGTTTGCCCTTAGGGGCAGCAACCCACCTGTGTAGGTGTAATAAATCATCTGATCTAATTTGAGCCTAAAGTGGAGTCTGTGGTTTCTTATGGGTGGCCACATAGTAGTTGAAATACATGGCAATCAGAATGAAGCACACAGGCGTTGGGCTGAGTACCAGAATGAGTACAGGTGAAGAACCAGGGCTGAGCTGCAAATAGATTCAAGACTCTCCCGTAAAATATTGTGAAAAGCTAACAAGAAAAGAATTGTACTAGAAATGTCAAAAACATGAGAAATGCAAACATCTAGCAACAAATACAGGAGACCCAGAGAGTCTGACAAAAAATGGAAATGAGACGTTGAAAAAAACTAAGGAAGAGAAAGCTCCATTATTTAAAAAAAAAAAAAGAGAAAAGAAGGATTTGGATCTAAGATGGAAATGACTTGGAGAATTCTCAATATGGTGAATAAGCAAAACCCCACACATAGGTGTGTTAGAGTTATCTTAGCCCTTTTTCTGTTGCTTATTACAGAATATGTGAAACTGGACAGTTTGTAAAGAAAAGGAATTTACTACTTATAGTTCTGGAGGCTGAGAAGTCCCAGGTGAAGAGGTCACATATACTGGTTCCTTCATGCTGGTGGGGACTCTGGAGTCCCAGGGCGGTGCAGAGCATAACGTGGTGAGGGGCTGAACATGCTAACATGCTGGCTCAGGTCTCCCTTTCTCTTCTTCTGAAGCCAGTGGTTTTCTTCCAGTGACAACCCAGCAATCCATTTATGTGTTAATCCTCAAACCCATGAGGAGATTAATCCATTTGTGAGGGACCCATCATCTCTTGAGAGTCCCCCCACCTCGATATTGCCACTTGGGGGATTAAGTTTCAACATGACTTTTAGAGGGGACATTCAAACTATAGCAAGAGTAAAAATTAAAAATGCAAAACAGAGGGAATCCAGGCATTCCCAGGGAGAAAGGAACACACTCCCAGGGAAGAAAAATCAAATTGACAACATAATTCTCAGCATCAACACGAAGTCAGAGTAATATTTTAAAATTACTTTGAACCTAAAAACTCTCTACCCAGCCAAATTGTCACTTAAATGTGAGAGTGTGATAAAAATATTTTCAGGCATGACAGTTTTCAAAAGGTTTGCCAGATAAAAATCTGCTTTGAAAACAGTCGGGGAGGAAGAGCTCAACTCCAGGAGAAGGCTATGGCAAACAAAGAGGAAAGGTGGCAATATATGTTAGGCATATTTAATATTGGCTAAAAAAATCCAGGATTAGAAAAGAAAAAGGCAAAGTATATCTTTAGTAACCCAGGACTAAAATTCTAGACAGTACACAGTAGTGGCCAACAAGGCGAAAAGATCAAAACTATGTGAGAACTTGCTTACATGTCTGAATAGAGGAAACATCCAGATACTACAGAGTTTAAGAAATCAATAGCAACTATAAAGGAAGAGTGATACACTGTTGGTGGGAATATAAATGACTGCAACCTCTGTGGAAAGCGGTATGGAGATCCCTCAAAGAACAAAAAGTAGATCTACCATTTAATCCAGCATTTCCACTACTGGGTATTGACTCAAAGGAAACTACATCACCATGTCAAGAAGACACCTGCGATCCAATGTTGATCACAGCACAGTCCATAATTGCAAAGATAGGGAATCAACCCAAGTGTCCATCAACTGACAAGTGGATAAGGAAAATGAGAGATACAGAGGGTGCCAAAAAAATGTATACATATTTTAAGAAAGGGAAAAAACTATATTAAAATTGTAATAATATATACTGATAATGTTTGTTATCTTGTCTCTCTTGTGATTGCATAAGTCAAATGTGACTTGAGTCTACATGTATATGTGTATATATATATATAATATGTATGTATATATGTGTATATACACATATACAACACACACACCATGGAGAACTACTCAGCCATGAAAAGGATGAAATAATGCCTTTTGCAGCAACCTAGATGGGACTGCAGGACATTATTCTAATTGAAGTATTTCAGGAACAAAAAAGCAAATACCATATGTTCTCACTTGTAAGTGGTAGCTAAGCTATAGAGAGTGGTGTAATGAACCCTGGAGATTTAGAAGGTGGAGAGTGAAATGAGGATAAAGAATAAAAAATTGCCAATTGGGTACAATGTACACTATTTAAGTAAGAGATACTCTAAAAGCCTAAACTTTAGCACTATATAATTCATCCATATAACAAAAATGCATTTATTGCCCCTCCATTTATTGAAATCAATCCATCAATCAATTAATTGTGAACATCAGTCTTAACAAACAGTGGCCATGCCCACAGAAAAAATAGAAGGTATTATGTTTAAATCAGCGGCAGGAGTCTAAAAAACCTTCATCTGTGTAACAGAAAACAGAAAAGGAAAATAAAGGCAAAGATAGTGCCTAGCAAATGTTAAATATGAAATTGGATAGGAGAAACAAATCAAAATAATTTTAAAATATGCTACATTCATCATTTAAAAGATGAAGGTTAAGAGATTGGATTACAGAATAAGAAATGAGAACATGTTGGCTATAAGAGGCATACTTAGCAGAAGCTAGTAACAGTTATTAACCATAACCAATTATGATGCAGGAGTAATGAACTTGAAATTGAACAAAATGGAATTGAGGACATAAACATTACAGAGCACAAAGAGGGATGGATGTGTTGTACTAGGAGTAATATTATAAAAAGTCTCATTTATTTGGAACATATGCTGAGGGAGAGATTAATTTATTAACAATTCTAGCTTGAGGTTGTAACATATTTTTCTTAGAACTGATGAATCAGTTAAACTGATTAAGCTTAAGAGGAAAAAAAATTATAAAAAATCTAAATGACATCGTGAATAAGCTTGAGACATTACCGTTAGGCAAAACTCAGCAACCAGCCAACAATTTATAATATGTTTGCAGATTCACAGCATATACCAGTAAAATTTGATTCTTATACTTCTCATTTATTTTACTTTCCTTATAGTATGGTATAGGACTTCTTTTTCTTTTTTCTTTTTGAGACAGAAAAGTAGACCCTTGGTAGAGTGCCGTGGTGTCACAGCTCAAGGCAACCTCCAGCTCTTGGACTTAGGCAATTCTCTTGCCTCGGCCTCCTGAGTAACTGGGACTACAGGTACCCACCACAATGCCTGGCTATTTTTTTGTTGTTGTTGCAGTTTGGCAGGGGCCAGATTCGAACCCACCACTCTCAGTACATGGGGTTAGCACCCTACTCACTGAGCCACAGGTGCTGCCAGAATAGGACTTCTTGTACTGCATACTTTTCGAAGAAACAATCATTTACCTACAAACACCAACTAAGTCAGTAGGCAAAATATTATGATGAGAAACAATTCAACAAGGTTACTGGAAGCAAGATAAATTTACAAATCTCAGAAGCAACTTTCTATAACAGAGACTAGATGTACAACCAAACAAACAAGATACTATTCACAATAGCAACAAACATTTTCAAGTATTTTTATGTGTAATGTCTATAAAGAAACACATAAAATTCTTATAGAGGACATAAAAGATAATATATGTAGAGGTAGGGTTTTCCTGAAGAGGGGCAATTTGTTCTCCTAATCAATCTGTAAATTCAAATGAAATATTGAATATTCTCTTTTTTTCTCTTTTCTTTTTTTGTAGTTTTGGCTGGGTTGGGTTTGAACCCACCACCTTCGACATATGGGGCTGGCACCCTACTCCCTTGAGCCACCCCATTTAAATTTCTTTTAAAAATTCGATGAACTTAATCTAAAATTTATATTTGAGAATAAATGTCCATGAAAATGACAAAAACACGGCAAAAAACAGAAAAGAGGTAAGACTTGCCCTCACATATTAACATGTGCACAAAAGCCGTAGTAATCAAGACAGCATGGTTTTGATATGAAGGCACCTATCACGCTAGACTCCGAGTTGCCTCCTGCTGGCAAATACTGATGGTGTGCCAGAGCCCATAGATTTCCAAAAACGAAAGAAAACAAAAAGGCAATGACATCAACTTTCCAAAATGTAGTTCATTTAAAAATCTTGTGACAGTAAAATTTGGATCCGGACTGCACAGGGAGAAAAGGGGACCTATTTTGACAAAGCTTGAAGGTTACAGCAAAGTTCAAGCTCCGCCCAGAGGAGTTGACAGCTCGAATAGCTGCCTTAGTAGCTGTGAAAACCAAACACCTCTTTGCTTAGCTTAGAGAGTGGACAGATGAGAACCACAGAAACCAAAAGCTGGGAGGCAAAAGCAATTCTCGCTGCACTATTGGGACCAAAGGTGGAGAGATTAAAAAAGGCCACAGTGTGAAGAATTAAGAATGATTTGGAGCAAGTCCAAGCTCTCTCTGGCTTTCCAGACCTCGTAATCCCACAGAGAAATCCAGACATTAATAATGGGGGAGCTTGCCAGTGTCCAAAGGTTAAGCTCATATTTTCAAGCAACGATAATTATAGGATCAAGCACATGAGGGTTGAACTTGGGCATGAAAATGATTTTTCCTTTCCTTGTTGTAGAGAAAGGTCAACTCTGGCCAGGGAAATGTAAGCATATTTTATAAAGAAATTTTGGAATGGAACTGAAGGGAAAATTCAACCAAGAGAATAAAATCCATCTGTCTTCAGAAATATAATTATTTCCCAATATAGAACTGGAATAAGTCAAATTGTAAATAAAGCCAATGCTGGTATGCCTGCCTGCCACACTCAGCCTCCTTTTTGTTGTGGGGTTTGTGAAGCCCTTCTTGATTTTCTGACTGGCTGGGATCCTTCTGTGGGGTTTCTTGACTTTCCCTGGATGCTGTCCGTGTCCCCTTCACTCACGGCATCTGTGTCGGGGGGTGGAGGGGTACTCAGAGCCACAGAGCACAGGGGCTTTGGTTTTATTTGAAATGAACAATCCTATTTTCTGGGACAAATATGTACTTCTGCTAAAACATTAATGAACATAGATCAGGATACTTCTTCAGAATGTAGAAAAATCTGATGTGGTTAACAGAGTGTGATTGACTTGAAATGCTCCGCCTCTAGCCTTGGGGTGACCTCACCAGCATCTTTGAGCCAGTCATTTACCTGCTGGAAGACTTGATGCCCTCTCCCTTAAAATGCCAGTAGTGACACCCACCACAGAGCAAGAAGGTGACATGCAAGGGTGGGGCCGATGGTGCTGAAACTCCACTGTGGGGGAAGCTCTGGATGCAATGATCAAATACATGAGAGGTCTGTCTTGTTTATAGCATCACCATCACTGGCTGTTCTGTACAATGTCTGGTGAAATGGTCCACCTCTCAGGGTGGACAGCTCCCACGTCCCTCCCCTACCCCCATCCTTGCCCCACTTTGCCCAGCTGAGGTGAGCTGCACTGCTCTGGAGTTTAATGCATAAGAGCCTTGTCACCAGGCACCTGTGACGAGCGTTAACTGGACGGGATGAGGAATGTGGACCTTGTGGGGCTTTCCTGAGGGAACTCCCCGTTCTTCTGGCCCACACGTATTTCACATGGTCAGCTCACTGCTGTCCTCAGAGATGATGACCAGACAGCAAAGTCACTGTTGCCTTTTAGGGCACTCCTGTTCTTTGTCCATAAGAAAGACTCCATGCTAGAGCCAGGTGTTGTAGTGGGTGCCTGTAGTCCCAGCTACTTGGGAGGCTGAGACAGGAGACTCGCTTAAGCCCAAGAGTTGGAGGTTGCTGTGAGCTATGACGCCATAGAACTCTGCCAAGGGCAACATAGCAAGATTCTGTCTCAAAAAAAAAAGAAAGAAAGAAAGAAAGAAAGACTCCATCCTAAAGAACATGACATGGTTGTTTATGTAACATCATTTTCTTGTTAATATTTATTTTCTTAAAAGAACAAGTAATTGGTCTTTGTATATGGTAGCTCTTGGCCACTTCTGCTAAGCCTGTATCCTTGGGGAGAAAATGAAATTGCAGATGGACTTACAAATGTCTCCCATATATGTATGTATATGTACACACACATACATGTGTAAAACTGGAAATGTAATGGTAAGCAACATAGGCAAAATTAGCCAATGAAAGAGATGCATATAAATTGAAAGATGTGTTTACTTGTATCATGAAATAGATTGCTGTCAGATTTTAGACACATTGTTTTGGATTGATTGATTGATTTGTTTAATGTCAGGTTAATGTGAGGGTACAAACACCTTTCACCACTTTCAAAAATGGATTCAAGATGGATAACAGATTTGAGTCTAAGGCATAAAATGATAAAAGTCCTAGAACAAAGTGAGGGAAAACCTCTTGACAACGTGGGCCTGGGGAAAGATTTTATGACGAAGACTTCTGTGGCAATTGCCAACAACAGCAAAATTTAACAAATGGGATTTCGTTAAACTGGAAAGCTTCTGCACCACTAAGGACACGGCAATCAAAGAAAACATACAAACTTCAGAATGGGAAAAGGTATTTGTATATTAATCTGACAAAGTCTTTATAACTAAGATTATAGAGAACTCAAATTAATCAACATGAAAGAGCCAACAATCCCATCTGTGACTGGGCAACAGGCACGGACAGAACCTCCTCTAGTGAACGTGTGAAAAAGTGCTCATTGTCTGTAATCATCAGAGAAATGCAAATCAAAACCACCCTGAGATATCACTTAATCCCAGTAAGATTAGCCCACATCACAAAGTCCCAAAGCTACAGATGCTGGCTCGGGTGTGGAGTGAAGGGAACAGTTTTACACCGGTGGTGAGAGCTCAAAGAACTCAGATTAGATCTCCCACTTGACCTGGCAATCCCACTACTAGGCATCTACCCAGAAGAAAAAAAATTCTTTTATCACAAGGACATTGGCACTAGAAATTTTTGGATTTATTTAAAGGTTCTCTTTGGGTGAGAGAATTGAGGAGTGTTATTTTATAAAAAGTCTTTGTAATAAACATTCTGGCCACACCTACGGTGCATCTTAGAAGGGTACAGGTGAACCTTACTAAATGCAGAATGCAAATGTCTTCATATAATAACTGAGAAAATGCCAGGAAGGCTATGTTAATCAGTTTGAT
>CAUYON010120680.1:0-22577 GCA_963573935.1 Arctocebus calabarensis
AGGAAGAGAAAGGCCCTTAGCTGCTGGGGTGCCCCTGCCTACTCAGTCCCCCACCTCACTGAGAATCTCCCCTCAACAGTTTCCACACCAGACCCTCTAAAGAATGGGAGGGGCCTAGGGAGCCCTACCTTGTCATGTAACATCAATAAAGTTCCCTGAATTCAGCCAAAAAAACCACAAAACTGTCCTTCTTATGATATTTACATTTCTTCTGCTCATTAAGTCAGTTTCAGTTGGGTTTCTGTTGCTTCCAACCAAGAATGACACCTGTATGTGGATTTGCTGCATAAAAACTATCCAGGACCCCTGAGCTGGGTCTATGGAAAGCGATCTTCCATTAGTGTCAGGGTCAGTCACGGAAATATCTTCTTAATTCTGAAAGGGCCAACACAGCCAACTGAGGCACTGAGCATTTGCAGGCCACTGTTGCTCCTCCGTTTTTGGAGACAGAGTCTCATTCTTGCCCCAGGCTACAGTGCTGACTCATGGCAACCTAACTCATGGCAACCTCAAATTCCTGGGTTCATGACTCAGCCCCTGTGGTTACAGCGCCAGCCACATACACCAAGGCTGGTGGGTTCAAACCCAGCCTGGGCCAGCTAAACAACAATGACATCTGCAACAAAAAAATAGCCGGGCATTGTGGCAGGCACTTGTAGTTCCAGCTACTTGGGAGGCTGAGGCAAGAGAATTGCTTAAGTCCAAGAGTTTGAGGTTGCTGTGAGCTGTGATGACACAGAACTCAACTGAGGGCAACATAGTGAGACTGTGTCTCAAAAAAAAAAAAGACCCCCATCTCTACTAAAAACAGAAAATTAGCCTTGCATTGTGGTGGGCATCTGTAGTCCCAGGTACTCTGGGGGCTGAGGCAAGAGGATTGCTTGGGCCCAAGAGTTTGAAGTTCCTGTGAGCTATGGTGCCACAGCACTCTATCTAGGTCAACAGAAAGTAAAAATCTAAAAAAAAAAAAAAAATTAAAAAATTATAGCGTGTGATTACAACTATATTTTTTGCAAGGAAAATCATTCAACACACAGAAAAAGTGATGTACGCCTCCAAATTGCCCTTAAAATCAGTTATATACATACAAACTTTAACTAACCAGACTGCCAGAATCACACACTGGGAATGTGTGAGAGTTGGCACTGGGCTCATTTTTACGTTTCAACAATTCAATTATTTATCTTAGAGAAATACCAGAGTCTTAGACAAATAAGCCATGTCTAGAGCTCTGAGAAGCAAATTCACCTACATGTTTCCCATCTCCAGGCTGTCCTTTTCCCCAAGGGCAACATTCTTTGCCAAATAAGTCTTGATTCCAGCTTGGAAGGGAGGAAGTTTATAAACACACAAAGGCTTCCTGGAATCTTGCGATTCACCAGTTAAAGAGTCTGAGGTGCCTGCCACTGTTCCAGATCTCTTCCTGAATTGCTTTACCTCATTCCTTTTCCAAGTCCACATTTCAGGGACTCCCTCCTCCTCCAGGCAGGCAACGGGGTTTCTGCTGCAAGTGGAGGAAGGACCTGCCAGCTGTGCCTCTTAGCAGCCTGTATGGGCACCTTGCCTTGTGCACTCCTTGGGAACGGCCTCCCTCTGCTGCCTGTCACACAGCTTTATAGCCCAGCAGACTTCCTCAAATGTAACAGCATGTAACATCAGCATGTAACCTCAGCCTTCCCCATGTACTTTGTTCTTAACAGTTGGTGTTTCCTCAGTTCTGTGCACATGTGGCTGGCAACCTCCTGCCATTCATTTGCAGCCTACACAGTTTTTTACCACTAAAATAGTCTCTTCCAGCCCCACAACAAGGCAGAGTTGGTGTTTACCTTATGAGAAAGGCCTGAGCATTCCGAATCCCTGTGTAGATCTTCCTTTTTGAGATTGACGTTCCAGAAGTCATGCTCCTCCCCTAAAGACATCAGGCCCAGCCTCTCAGCCACTTCTCACTGACAGAAACTCCCCTCCTCCATGGTCTGGGAGACCACCAGGCCTCTGGTTCTTTACATGGGCCCTTGGGGTGGGCAACCTGGGTCTGAGCCCTGGATCCCTGCAGGTATAGCTAAGCGAATTGGGCAAACCTCTCTGAACATCCAGTTCTTTTTTTTTTTTTTTTTTGAGACAGAGCCTCAAGCTGTCACCCTGGAGAGAGTGTCGTGGCATCACAGCTCACAGCAACCTCCAATTCCTGGGCTCAAGCGAGTCTCCTGCCTCTGCCTCCCAAGTAGCTGGGACAACAGGCACCTGCCACAACGCCTGGCCATTTTTTTTTTTTTTTTGGTTGCAGCCGTCATTGTTGTTTGGCTGGCCGGGGTTGGATTTGAACCCGCCAGCTCAGGTATACATGGCTGGCACCTTAGCCCGCTGAGCCTGAGTATCCAGTTCTTATAGGTAAAGTGAGGACCTTATGATTCAAGAAATATGATTTAAAAAAAAGTTAAAAAAACAGTCACGCCTATCACCTAAGGTTGTACACAGGGAAATGCTTGCTCAGTACAAGGCCTGGATCCTGTGTAAAGGACACAAATTGTGAGTCATAATAATGTCGTTATAGTCTCACATATCCCCAGCAGGAATGAGAGATCCCTCTCCCAATGTCACCTTGCTGAGCTAACTAAGGGCCAGGCAGGCATCAGCTGCACTTTTATAGACTCACCCACTCCATGAGGTTAAACACTCTACCCGCTCCTCCAAACTGCTGCAATTTACAGGTGTTTTTTGCACACCCAACCAAGATGGAACAGTCAGCCACCAAACCACAGGACACCTGTGGACAAGGGCCTGACCTGGGACAACTGCCATGTTCTACTCACAGTTTTGCCTTAATTCCTGTGGCAGGAGTGGGGAGAGGTGTGGTGGCCAGAGTGTAAGCGCTGCCTGCTCTGTCCTCTGTGGTAACTGGGGGTGGGCTGAGACCCTCAAGAAAACGGTCACATGTCACTGTTAGTAACAACCTCTCCTTGCCTTGCCTCAAAACTTCTTGGGTTTTGAGTGAGAGAGCCGGTTATTACAGCCTCCTTCAGGGTTTCCCCTGCGGAGGACCTTGACTCTGGCTCTTTGTAGATATTGTTCTCTCTGTCTGGAACCCCTGCCAGACTCTCTCTCTCTCTCTCTCTCTCTCTCTCTCTCTCTCCCTCTCTCACACACACACACAAACACGGCCTGTACCTAATAAACTACTGCTCCTTCCTTCCTTCTTTCTTTTCTTTCTTTTTGAGACAGAGTATCACTTTGTCACCCTCAGTAGAGTACCATGGTGTCACAGCTCACAGCAACCTGAAACTCTCGGGCTCAAGTGATTCTCTTACCTCAGCCGCCTCCCGAGTAGCTGGGACTACAGGCGCCTGCCACAGTGCCCGGCTATTTTTAGAGATAGGGTCTTGCTCTTGCTCAGGCTGGTCTTGAACTCATGAGCTCCAGCAATCTACCCACCTCGGTTTCCCAGAGTGCTGGGATAACAGGCATGAGCTACTGCACCTGGCCTCCATTCTTTACTTTTTTTTTGAGACAGAGCCTCAAGCTGTCACCCTGTATAGAGTGCCATGGCATCAGAGCTCACAGCAACCTCCAATTCCTGGGCTCCTGCCTCTGTCTCCCAAGTAGCTGGGACTACAGGCGCCCACCACAACGCCCGGCCATTTTTTGGTTGCAGCCACCATTGTTGTTTGGCGGGCCCAGGCTGGATTCGAACCCGCCATCTCAGGAGTACGTGGCTGGCGCCTTAGCCCGTTGAGCCACAGGCACCGAGCCCATTCTTTACTTTTTAAAGTCAGTTCCCTAGTGCTGTACACAGAGCCTGGTAAACAGTGGGCCCTGACCTGCTGTTCTTTGACATCCACTGGGGTGCTGGTACTTCCCTGACCCATTGGGGAGGTGGTGAGCACCAGGAGGAAATGGTTGACCAAGAGTATGCGGGCCCAGGACACACCCGCATAATCCCCTTCAAACCATTTCCACACAAGCTGCCTGTTCCTTCCGATCTGAATTCCTCCAAATTAGGTCCTTGCTTAGGCACCTGCTTTTATAAAACCTCTGGAACTTTCTGTGTGAAAAACAAGATAGAAACCCCGAAAGAAAGACTAAGTGATTTGATTAGGTCAAAATGTAAAACTTCTGAAGGTTAAAGAAACAATAAAGATAAAGACAAACCACAGTCTGGGGAAATATTTGCCACCAATATGAGGGGTAATAGATAGCGTGTTCAACAAATATTTGTGGAGGGCCTGCCCTCCACGGGTGCCTGGGAACAGAGCAGAAGTCTGCAGCAGCAGTTTATGAAATAGCGTCAAGTGTGCATTGCACAATCCTGTGTACGTGAGGAGGGTTCCAGCCAGAGGGCCCAGTGTGTGAAGGCCTGCAAAGGGGAAAGAGCCTGGGTTATGTATGGGGCTGGGGGAGCTGAGGCAATGATGATGTGGCTGGATCCAGAACGGGAGTAGACAAGGCTGGGAGGTGAGGGTGGGGACGTCGGCAGGGGCCAGGCAACCACAGGCTTGGTTGTTTTACTATTTGATACCTTACTCTAAGAGCTATGGACAAAACATGGATAATTTTTGTTGTTGTTGTTTTTGTGTTTAGAGACAGAGTCTCACTTTATCACCCTCTGTGGAGTGCCATGGCATCACACAGCTCACAGCAACTTCCAACTCCTGGGCTCAGGTGATTCTCTTGCCTCAGCCTCCCAAGTAGCTGGGACTACAGGTGTCCGCCACACCACCCAGCTATTTTTTTGTTGCAATTTGGCCAGGGCTGGGTTTGAACCCGCCACCCTCCGTATATGGGACTGGCGCCCTACTCACTGAGCCACAGGTGCCACCCAACCATGGATAAATTTTAAGCAGAGGGCAAAAGGATGTTGGCCTGGTTAGTAAGTGGGTAAGTGGACAAGATGGAGGGAAAGGCGGGGTGTGGGAGACTCAGTAGTACCGATGGCTTCATGGGAGGTCAAGTGAGAGATGGTGAGGGCTTGGGGTTGGCGGTGGCCCTAGCAATTAGGAGAAATGGCCAACTAGGAAAAATACTTTGGAAGTAACTTGTATAGGACCAAATACCCTGGATGTTCAAGGGGAAACTTTGAGGGTGAATGGGAGACGAGATTTTCCAAGGGGGCAAGAATGGAATTCAGTTGTAAACCTGAGATGCCACAGACTTCACGTGTGCATTGCTTCTGCGGGTCTGGAACCCAGAAAGGAGGCCTGGCTAAAATAGAAATTGGGAGCCACTGGCATAATGTTGACACACGAAGTGTAGGTCGGATTGCTGCAGGAGAGAGGAGAGGCTGAGAAGGAAAAAAGCCAACGGAGATCTTAATAGGTATTATTTGAGTCATGCAATTTCATTGCATTTTTGTACCTTTTTAATGAGTTGCATAAAAATACTTAAAGAAAGCATGTTAGAGATCGCCGCGATCTGCTGCCTGTTTTGGCATTTCTTTATTTTTGATGGTGGTAAATATATATAACATAAAATTCATCCTTTTGACCATTTTCATATGTGTGATCGGTGGTTTTGTATATATTCACAATGTTGTGCAACCATCGCTGCTATCTAATTCTAGAACTTTTCCAGCCCCCCTATGGGAACCCCATGCCCATATTCCTCCAGCCCCTGACAACCACAAATCTACTTTCTGTCTTGTGCATTTGCCTATTGGGGGGATTTTATATAAATGGAATCATACAAAATGTGGCTTGATATCTGACTCTTTCCCCTTAGCACTGGTTATCAGGATTCATCAGTGTGTATCAGTACGTTACTGAATAACATTCTGTTACGTAGATATGCATATTTCTTTAGTTTACCTGTTGATAGACAGCTAGAAACTTGAGCTGTTTTCACCTTTTGGCTATTGTTAACAGCTATGAACATTCATGTACAATTTTTTTTTTTTTTTGAGACAGAGCCTCAAGCTGTCGCCCTGGGTAGAGTGTCATAGCATCACAGCTCACAGCAACCTCCAATTCCTGGGCTCAAGTGAGTCTCCTGCCTCCGCCTCCCAAGTAGCTGGGACTACAGGCGCCCGCCACAACGCCCGGCCATTTTTTGGTTGCAGCTGTCATTGTTGTTTGGCGGGCCTGGGCTGGATTCGAACTCGCCAGCTCAGGTGTATGTGGCTGGCGCCTTAGCCCGTTGAGCCACAGGCGCTGAGCCTGTTCTAATTGCCCAACAGTTAATTACAGTAAACTATCTTTTTAATTTTAATTAATTGCATGCAACTCTCTTTTATTACCAGGTAATACAGCCAAGAGTTTGTCTATACTCCATTGAAATTTTTCTTTTCTCAGTAGCTCATTTCCCCTGATCACATTAATCAAGTAAAACCTTAGAAAACATGGCAAATCGGGTCACAGTAAACATTATTGCAATATTTCTTAAATAAGAAACTGCCCCAGGGGGTTAAAAGTTCCCTATTAGTAGTAATAATAGTAATAGATATTTTTATGTGTCTAGTGAGTGATTTTAGCTGCCTGTGAAATATATCTGGAATCTGTCTTCTTTTCTCCATTCCCCATTTTGAACACTATCATCTCTCACCTGGATTATGCAGTAGCTTCCCATCTGGTCTCACTATAGTCCTAGAGTGATATTTCAAGACATTCATCAGAGTACGCAACTCCTGTTCCCACATAAAAGATTCCAAGGGCTTGCCACTGAAGTTAGAAGAAAATCTGAGCCAGCTTCAGACCTGTAAGATTATATGTGACTTGGCCTCACGTATCACCTTTCCTCTCCAGCTACTTTGAATTTCTTGGTATTCTTTGAACTCACCAAGCTTGCTCTCGGCTGAAAACCTTTCACTTGCCTGTTCCCTCTGTTTCTGAATATCCATAAGGCTGGATCCTTCCTGACATTTGGTCTTAGCTCAAACCATCTCCTCTCTAAGATCTTCCCTGACCTTTCCTCTCCACTCCAAAATGAGAACATCTCTCTGTATCTCTTTACTTTCTATTATGCTGCCCTGTTTTATTTTTTAAATTTCATCTATCACTGTTTGAAATAAACATGTTCACTTATAGGTGTAGTTATTTCATGTTCTCCTACAAGGATGTAAGTGCCATGGTAACAGGGTCTTTGTCTGTCTTGCTCACCATTGTATTTCCATAGCTAAGAACAGTGCCTGGGCCCATATGTTTAATATGTAGTTACGGAATGATTGCACGCATGCGTGAATGCCAGCAACTGCTTCCATAGTTTTATGTAGATTACCCATCGTTTTTTTCCAATATGCTATAGTATTATTAACCCCCTTTACAAATGGGAAGACTGACTAGGACCGAGTCCATTTGTTTGCAAAGACTGTTCTATATTGCACCCTCCCATTTTGTCAGGTAAAATTAAATGCAATGAAAAAGTTCCATGTTGGCAATGCTTCAAACACCCGTTTTCATTAGTTATGGTACGATTGGAATTCTGTCTCTTTTTCCTTAAAATAAGTGGAAAAGTAATTTCTAGCAGTCAGAGAAAACATGGTGTTTGGTTGTATAAAATGAAGGCTTGAGGAGATTAATAAATTTGTGAAATTAGAGGCAACACAATGGGTGAGGAATCAGATGACCTGGATTAATTAAGGTCCAGGCTTTACCCACAAGCCTCAGTTGAGTCTTCTGTAAAATTGAGGTAGAACTATCTGCTGCATAGATTTGTTGTAAAGGCCATAAAATACTTAGGATACTGCATTTACATGGCAAATGATCAATAAAAGGCATATTTAATAACAATAATAGTAATAATACTTCCAAGAATCATAATTTGATTGTTGGAAACCTATAAGAGACAATGTATTCACTGAAGTTGGACTGGATAATTTCACAAACCTTTTTCAATTTTCCTTTTGTTTTTTAGAGACTCACTTTGTCACCCTTGGTAGAGTGCTGTGGCATCACAGCTCACAGCAACCTCCAGGTCTTGGGCTTAGGCAATTCTCTTGCCTCAGTCTCCCGAGTAGCTGGGACCACAGGCACCAGCTACAATGCCTGGCTATTTTTTGTTGCAGTTTGGCCGGGGCTGGGTTCAAACCTGCCACCCTCAGTATATGGGGCCAGCACTTATTCACTGAGCCACAGGTGCCACCCATCCATTTTCAACTAAGATTGTATTATTATTTTCAGAGAGACAGAATCTGGCTCTGTCACCTAAGCTGGAATGCTGTGGTGCAATTATAGCTCACTGTAACCACAAACTCCTGAGCTCAAGTAATCCTCCTGCTTTAGCCTCCCAGGTAGCTGGAACTACAGAAGTGCCACATGCTTAATTTTTCTTTTTTTTTTTTTTTAGAGTTGGGTCTCACTATGTTGCCCAGCCTGGCCTCAAACTTCTGGCCTCAAGAGATCCTCCTATCTCATCCACCGAAAGTGCTGGGATTATAGGCATGTGCCACTGTTCCTGTTCAAGATTCAGTGCTTTTCAAACTCTGAACAGTAGGGCCAGTTTTATTACATAATTTTTTGATCCACTGTGGATTAATACTTTTGTACAATATAATAAAAAGTAGATGACTGGGAAAACAAAAATTTTAAAATGCATACAAAATTAAAGCCCCAGGTTTTTTAATCATTAGATTCAACAGACATAAAATACCTCCTCCATATTGCAATGAAAGTTTCTAAATGTGTTTAAATTATAGCTTGTTACATAACAAATTATTCCAAAGCTCAGTGATTTAAAACAATTATTTATATTACGTTATAGCTTCGATTCCTGCCCCTATAGGTCAGAAATTTAGGAGCAGCTAGGTTGAGTAATTCTGGAGGTTTGGAGACTCCAGACTAGGTTGGAGGTTTCTCATGAGACTGTATTTCAGATATAAGCTGGGTCTGTAGTCATCGGAGCTAAAGGCGCTGCTTTCACGGGGGTTCTTTACATGAGGGGCAGATGAGTGCTGGCTGTTGGCAAGAGGCTTCAGTTCCTCTTTACCACATAGGTCTCCCCAGGGAGATGTCTGAACAGCTTCATGGCATTGTAACAGAGGGAACAATGACCTGGGAAAAAGCAGCAAAAATGTTTCCTGTCTCTATGAAACTTTCCCCACTCTTTTTGGAAACTGTGGCCTGTATCTCTACCTCGGACTGTGGTCAAAAGGGGCAGGGAAATGTTTTTTGTCCTTTGTGCGATAGGAAATGGTTCAGCTGAACCATGTGAGCTGGAGATGGAGGCCTGGTTTTGTCTTCAGCAGAGATGGGACAATGAGATTCATTAACTCTAGTTGAAGGGCAATAAGCCCTCCCCTTTAAAAACTCTTGTGTTTCTGCTTATGTTCTGGAAATTTGGTATTTTGAGACAGATAGTCTGACATTTTTCCTCCTTTGCCAGAAAAATGGTAAATTTTTCTTTCCTTCTTTTTAACTGCTTGTCCTGTTCTTCCTGTGACCTCGGTGGGGACGGGTACCAAGCTTTCAGCAGCCGCATGGTAGCTGGTTTTCTCCAGAACAAGTGATCTGAGAGACAGCAAGGTGGAAGCCACAAAGTCTTTTCTAACATAGCTTCCAAAGTCACCTTCCATTATTTTATTTTCTTTTGGGTTTTTTTGTTTGTTTGTTTGAGACAGGGTCTTGCTCTGTTGCCCAGGCTGGAGTACAGGGGCATGATCACAGCTCACGGCAGCCTTGCATTCCCAGGCTCAAGTGGTCCTCCCACCTCAGCCTCCCAACAAGCTGGGACTACTGGTGCACATCACTGTACCTGGCTGATTTTTTAGTTTTTGCAGAGACAAGGTTATGTTATCCAAGGTGGTTTTAAACTTCTGGCCTCAAACAATTCTCCTGCCTCTGCCTCCCAAAGTGCTGAGAATACAGGCATGAGCCACTGAGCCCGGGCCACGTTCCATCGTTTCTTCCAATGTCCAATTGGTTAGACAAGCTTGCCCTATTTTCTGTGGGTGGACACTACTACACAGAGCATGAGGCCAGGAGGCAAGAATCCTTGGGAGCAACTTGGAGAGTGGCTACCACAGTTTCTATACCTTTCTGTCTATAAATCAAATTTTTAGAGATAATCGACTCTAAATTTCTCAGTTTGCAAATGGGGAAACTCAGGTTTGCCCAAAGATAGACACACCCTAATTAATGGCGAAGTCAGGTTTCCTGGTTTCAGTGTTCTACCACAATATATCATCTATTTTACCTACTATATAATCAAAGGCATCTGCCTCGAGCTAATTACATTAAGTAATTAGAATGAATGGGGTGCGGTGGGAGGCTGAGACACAGACGCTACTGCTCTGGGTTCTCTTAGGATCACCACAAAGCCATCTTCAAGGCGGCCATCAAATAGGAAAATTCAGCGAGCCCAGTTAAAAAGCATCACAATGTGACAATGGAAATTGACTTGATTGAGCTTCAAAGATTCTATTAACTCAGAGAAATGATGATTTTCCGGGAGAATATTACATGGCCACTGGTGGAGAATGGAAGTGACTTTAGTGCTTTGAAACTTCTTTTAACTCAATTCTTAGATGTACACAGCAAACGTTATAGCTTAGATTCCTGCCCCTAAAAATACACTCATTTCAGAGCCAGATGATTAAATCTTGATCCTAATCACAAAGGAAATGAATAATTTGTCAGTAAACTCATTTATAGGGTTGAGGAATAACCTGCTTCAGAAATAGGCACTTAGTGAATCCTTTTAAATGCATAACTGCCATCATCCTGTGTGTGTATGTGTGGGGGATTACTTGCTTGAGGTACACTCTTTATTTCTAAGGTCAAAAGTACATTAAAATTGTGGGAAAAGAGCAGCAGTATATTACTGAATTCTAGACTATTCCTTTCCTGTCTTTATCTCCTTTGTTCTTCTCCTAATTACCAAAAGCCCCAAACAAGAAAAAGCCAAGGTTCCTGAGTTACAAACAAACAAACAACACTTGATTTGAAAATAGTTTCAAACTTACAGAAAAATTGCAAGAATTAAAATAGTGCATTTATAAGTCCTTTACCTAGATTCACCCCATGTTAACATTTTTACCTCATTTGTTTACCAACACTTCCTTGTCCTCTGCCCCTACACAAAAATTCTTTTCTCAACCACTTAAAAATAAGCTACATACACAATGCCTCTTTACTCTTAATTATTTCAATGTGCATTTCCTAACCATAGGGACATTCTCTTACATAACCACAGGATAGTTACAACTTCAGTAAATTTAGCATTTGTGCAATACTTTTAATGAATTGATCCATCCATATTCTGACTTTATTAATTGACCCAATGATGTTCTTTGTAAGATGTTTTTCCTCTCCATTACTGAATCCAGTATTAGGGCCAGGTGTTGAATTTAGTTGTCAGGTCTCCTTAACCTTCTTTAATCTGGAACATTCTCATAGCCTGTTTTTATCTCTCATGACATGAATATTTTTAAGAATGGAGTTTAAGAATGGGAGAAGGAACTCCCTTCCTTCTAAAAGTAGATTGATCATAATTTTGTCTAATGACTTGTCTGTAACTAGATTCAGGTTATATGTGCTCGGCCGGACTACTAAAAAGAGAGATGTGTCCTTCTCAAGATATCATGTCTGGAGGCCCACCGTGTCCACCTGCCCCTTTCACCGGGTCAAGGTGATGTTCAATTTCTCCACTGCGTAATTGCTGTGTTTTCCCTTGTAACTAATCAGCAATCTATGGGAGGGTACTTGAGAACCATCCAAATATCCATATCCTATCTTGCTCTTTGTTTCTCCGCCGAAGTTTATCATCTATTAATGATCCTTTCTTGACTTTATCTTAGCTGTCACAGTTGCAAAATGATGATTTTCCAGCTCCCACGCTCTCTTCCCATTTACCAGCTGGCATTCACAATGCTGCTGTAAGCCTGAGCTCTATCTTCTCCCCTGTTTATTTATTTTCAATATGGTCTCATGAATTTCCCCCCCCCCAATAGTTTTAACTTATTATTATCCTTAAATCATTATTGCCCTTAATGATTTTGATGGTCACATTGTCCCCAGTTGTCCATTGATAGTCCTTTTCAACTGGCTCCTTTGTCCTTGTGACATACCTACGTTACTTTTTTAAAGTACTTCCTTACTTTCTGGCATGACAAGATGTTCCTATCTTGGATCTTCCTGCCCACGCCCTGCAGATTCCTGGGTTGTGCTCCCTGTTTGGATTTCAATCTGCCATTTAGTCTCAAAATTACAGAAAACCGCCTCTCCTCTATTTATTTGCTCACGCCCTCCCTCTTAACTGTTCATCCCATAAATATTTATTCCTTCTTCTCCACAAGCATGACATTGCCCTAGTTGCTGTGATGATAAAGAACTTACAGGCGAGTGTGAGAAAAGGCCTTCTCTCCAAACGAAGTTCTAAAGCATAAAGTTTAAAGTAAAACAAATATGTTGGGCAATAAATGCTACGGAAGCAGAGAGGAGCGTCAAAAATTCTTGCAATAATATTGTCAGCACCTCCTCTGTGCCTGGTAGGTGCTGGAGTCTGGAAACACAGGGAGAAATCACAGATAAGTGTCCCTGCTTTGGGAGAACCAGGATTCAGGGTTTAGCAGCAATGCCTTATCTAAGGCAGGTAACAACTTACACAAACAACTAAGGAAGAGGTCACTTGATGAACAATTAGATTCCTGGGTCCCAGCCGAGAAATACTGACTGATTCTGTAGATTTGCAGTTAAGCCTGGGATCCAGTATATTAATAACCTCTCCTATTATTCAGGAAACTCCTAAGCAGTACATTCGAGAACCATTGGATGAGTAGCTGCAAACTGGGGAGATTGAGGGGAGTGCCTGGAGAAGGGGCCTGAACCTCCAAGGTCAGCTGAGAGGTCATCAATATATTCACTATGCCCAGATCTGTGTCTGACACAGCAGGAACATCCTGCGACAGCACTGAGAATTAAAGGGCACCCCATCAGAAAGCGACAGAATCAGAATTTAAATACTTCATCAGCTAGCTCAACCCCTCTCCAACCAATGCACACACCACCTCTGGGTTTTATAAGGTCAAGATCTCTGAGTCTTTGCTCTTGCCCACACCACCCCCTTCCAAGTCCAAGACTGAAAGGGGTGGCCTTGCAAAAATCCTGCAATTTGCTAGTAACAAAAAATGGAGACTTTACAGCCTTTGTATGAACCTGGATGGAAGTGGAACACGCTATTCTTAGGAAAGCATCCCAAGAATGGAGAAGATTGAATCCCATGTACTCAATTTTGATGTGAGGACAATCAATGACAATTAATGACACGGTGGGGGTGGGGGAAGGGCAGAGCAGAGAGAGAAAGAATGAGGGAGGGGTGGGGAAAGGAAGAGCAGAGAGAGGGAATGAGCGAGGGGGATGGGGTGTTGGTGTGTGCCACACCTTTTGGGGGCAAAACATGATTGTAAGAGGGACTTTACCTAACAAATGTAATCAGTGTAACCTGTTTCCTATACCCTCAATGAATCCCCAACAATTAAAAAAAAATAATAAAATAATAAACAAACCTAACTTCTCCATTGTACTGAGACTACCAGGCCTAGAACCTTATCCTTCAACACTGGGTAGAATGTTGGCACAGAGAATGAATGACTTTCATTTGAATAAATAAGTGCTAAGGAGACTTTCATTAGTTGAAGCTTAGGAATACTGAAAATGTTAATTCTTCAGAAATTCCATTTGAAAAAAACCCAGAATTCCTTCTGAAAGTTTTTACTTGTTTCACATTTTTGTGGGGCCTATTTAGCAGTAGGCTACATTAAACATTAATTAATTCTTTTTTTTTTTTTTTTTTGAGACAGAGTCTTAGTATGTCACCCTCGGTAGAGTGCCATGGTGTCACAGCTCACAGCAACGGCTCTAGCGATTCTCTTGCCTCAGTCTCCCAACTAGCTGGAACTACAGGCACCTGCCATAACACCTGGCTATTTTTTTGTTGCAGTTGTCATTATTGTTTAGCTGGCCCTGGCTGGGTTTGAACATGCTACCTTTGGTGTATGTGACTGGCGCCGTAACCACTGTTACGGGTGCCGAGCCATAATTCTTTAGATTTTATATTTCTACCTCTTTACTCTTACACAGAAAATCCTGATTCCTGATAACATTAATATGATACTTATTTTATCTGTATCTCCATCTATACCTATTCATCTGTAAAGCCAGCATAAGAGTTTTTGGTGTTTGTTTTTATTCTTAAGCTATCTCCCACTTGGGAAGTATAGTAAAATTACTGTGTCGTAAAGACATTTGATAGAATTCCTGAGTGTTTAAATCGCCATCTTACTAGATAGGTTTATTTCATTTTAGTTACTTTTAGAGAACTGCATTTTTCCAATTTCAATTTACTTTTGTTATAAATATATAGAATATTTACATGTCAAAAACAAGGTTATTTTCAGAGAAATCTAGCCTCTATCTGTTTCCTCCAACCTATTTTTTTCTCTTCAATTTGTAACCATTTTATTTTATGGGTTATTCTTCCACTTTAAAACAAGTTATAGCAAATACGTGATTTATAGCTTTTTACTATGTACAGTTAACTCTGCTTTTTTTCTTTAAAAAATTTAACATTATATCTTGGAGATCACAGTATATAGATATTCCCTAATTCTTTTTTTATCTGCACGGTATTCCATCATGTGAGGCTCCACATCTAACAGATGGCTGTACTATAATTTATTTGCTCAGTCTACTACAAATAGACATATAGGTTGTCTTCAATATTTTAATGTTATTACAAAAAGTGTCATCTTTTCATATTTTTCTGAGGTACTTTTAAGATAATTTTCTAGATGCAGAAATGCTGTGTCAAAGGGCAAACCCACAGGTAATTTCCCCTAATATAGCCAACTTTTCTTCCATGAAGGTTCTGTATTTCCACAAGCACTGTATGAGAATGTATAATGCTCTACACCCTAATCAATAGAAAATATAGCCAAACTTCTGGATTTTTGCCAACTTGGTAGGTAAGGAATGGTTATCTCAATGAAGTTTTCATTTCTCTCATTATGAGTTAGGTTGAGTATCTTTTTATATATTTAAGGGACATTATATTTATTTTTCATAATGATTTCTTTAGTCTAATTTTTTATAAAGTTGGTGGTCTTCTCTCTTTTAAGAGCTTTTAAAACATTAGAAATAGGCTCGGTGGCTCGGCGCCTGTGGCTCAACGCGCTAAGGTGCCAGCTACGTACACCTGAGCTGGGGGGTTTGAATCCAGCCCAGGCCCGCCAAACAACAATAATGGCTGCAACCAAAAAAAAAAAAAAAAAAAAAATGGCCAGGTGTTGTGGCGGGCGCCTGTGGTCCCAGCTACTTGGGAGGCGGAGGCAAGAGACTCGCTTGTGCCCAGGAATTGGAGGTTGCTGTGAGCTGTGATGCTACGGCACTCTATCCAGGTTGACAGCTTGAGGCTCTGCCTCAAAAAATAAAAATAAAAATAAAAATAAAAATAAAAATAAATAAATTCAAAAAAAAAAAAAAAAAGAAATAGGCTCGGTGCCTATGGCTCAAGTGGCTAAGGCACCAGCCACATACACCTGAGCTGGCAGGTGTATGGCAGGTTTGAATCCAGCCCGGGCCTGCCAAACAATGACGGCTGCAAAAACCAGGCAGGTGTTGTGGCAGGTGCCTGTAGTCGCAGCTACTTTGGAGGCAGAGGCAGGAGAATCGCTTAAGCCCAGGAGTTGGAAGTTGCTGTGAGCTATGATGCTACAGCACTCTACCCAGGGTGAAAGCTTGAGGCTCTGTCTCAAAAAACAAACAAACAAATAAACAAAAACCCATTAGAAATAATAAGGATGGGTGCAGTGGCTCATGCCTGTAATCCTAGCACTGTGGGAGTCCGAGATGGGTGGATTGCCTGAGCTCATGCGTTCCAGACCAGCCTTGGCAAGTGTGAGACTCCATCTCTAAAAATAGCTGGGTGTTGTGTCTCTAAAATAGCTACTCGGGAGGCTGAGGCAAGAAAATCGCTTAAGCCCAAGAGTTTGACAATGCTGTGGGAGATACTGAGAGTGACAAAGTGAGAGTCTGTCTCAAAAAGAAAAACAAATAACAAAAATTCCAAAATTTTCCCGAATTTTTCTTTTTATGTCTTAGTTTATTCCCCCTCCCCCAAAGCTATTATTTTTATTTATGTAATTATATTTACCATCTTTTCCCTTCTGCTTTTGGATTATGAGCATGGTTAGAAAACATTTTTCTCATTTCTAGGATTTGAAGGGATCATAATGTTTTCTTGTATTATTTATATGGATTCGCTTTTTTGATTCATTTGAAATTTACCTTGGTGTATGGTGTGAGGAATGGAATAATTTCTAATTGTATCTTATACTACAAATTAGAGTAAGGCTTACTTTGCTGGCTTTACAGTCTGTGCATATGTATTTATTTATCCATTCATTACAAAAAAACATCATGCTTTACTCTAAGGGTAGAGAACTTTATTTTCCACTTCAGAAAATAAAAACTTCCATTTTTTGCAGAAGGAAAGTCATACTATGACCTTTTGTACTGTTATGATTATTAAGTACTTTGAAAGGCAGTCTGCATTTTTTTTTTTTTAACTGCACTTTTGTAACTATTGGAATAAACCACATCCTCTTTCTAGTTGTGCCAGGTAGGATAAAATTAAACTGAAGATAACCAATTCTAAGTTTAGATAAAGACACATATTAATTAAAATTAAAGTTAAAAGTATAAATTACTCAGTATCTTTTTAACAGAAATTTAATCAGTATGATTCTGTGGCTAGTTCTTGCTGCCTTGGAAAAAAATAAAAATAAAAAGAATCCTAAAGACTCTGAGGTTCAATTCTGAAAATGCATTAGGAATACCACCTATCACTATCATTGTTGGTGTTTAAATTAATTCTTTCTCACGCTGACGTTATGTAATAAATAAATGTAAACTGTATCTTCAATGAAAAAACGAATTGGTTAAGTTAATACCACAGTTAGGACATACACTAGCTAGAAACCAATACTGAAGCTTATTTTTTTCCCCCTGGGAGGAAAATGTATAATATTGTACATACTTTACATTAGGCATTATAATTCCCATAAGTTCTAAAGACATTTTTAAGAGGGATAAAATTTCTAGATGAGAAAAATGGAGCAGACTATAAATGTCAGATCTCCAGGACAGCAGTCTCACTCTTTAATGACTCAAGTTTGTATGACTCCATAATAGCCTCTACTCTTACCCATAATAAGGAGAGTGAGGAAAGGAATAGATGACTATCAATGGATAACTGATAGCCTTATTTAGGGCACTGGATCCAACTTTTTTTTTTTTGAGACAGAGTTTCATTTTGTCGCCCTCAGTAGAGTGCCATGGCATTAAAGCTCACAGCAACCTCCAGCTCCTGGGTTTACATGATTTTCTTGCCTCAGCCTCCCCAGTAGCTGGGACTACAGGCGCCAGCCACAACGCCCAGCTACTTTTTTTGTTGCAGTTTGGCTGGGCTGGGTTTGAATCCGCCACCCTCAGTATATGGGTTTGGTGCCCTACGCACTGAGCTACAGGTGCCACCCCTAGATCCAACCTTTTATGTAATAGATATTTTCCTTAAGAAAATTTATTAATTTTAGCTATGTACAAAAACAAATGCATGGTCTGAATTCCAGCTTTTTAAATCTTTCAGGGAATGAAGTTAATGAGCTGAGAAATAATCATAAAATAGAGAACAGAGATAGCAAAAGTCTTAGATGACATATGGGCTACTGAAAATCTTTCAGTATGTATGTATTAGAGACTGGGTGTCTCTCTGAGTGGAGTACAGTGGCTGAGCATAGCTCACTGCAGCCTTGAACTCCTAAGTTTAAGCAATCCTCCCACTTCAGCCTTCTGAGAAGCTAGGACTACAGGCATGTACCACTATGCCTGGCTAATTTCTTTATTGTTGGTAAAGATAAGTGTCTTATCATGTTACCCAGGCTGGTCTTCAACTCCTGGCCTCAAAGGATTCTCCTGCCTCAGTCTCCCAAAGGACTGGAATTACAGGCATGAGCTACCCCACCAGGCTTCAAAATCATTTCAGCTATGAAGTCATAAGTCAGAGTTTTTGTGACCTAAACAAAGGCTCAGGCTTTCTCACTCTGAGTCAAATACTCTGTCCAGTGTCTCATTCTACTGGTCAGGTTAGATAGCAGTGAAAGTATACAGCCAGAACATTATTACCTTACTGCACATAAAGCTTTCATCAAAAAATATTCTGTAAACATCACATATAGGTAGGTGACAAAAAAGATAGTTCTACTACAGGAACTATGCTAACTACTATTGCACATTTCATAATTAATTTATAACATTTCAAATAGGAAAAACGGAAGGTAGGGTCAAATTTGTGCTAAAAAAGTATTGAGTATCTACTATTTATCAGGTACTGGTACTAGAAAGAGGATAAATTACTGAATCAAAATCAAAAACAAGTATTTCTAACCTTTGGTACTAAACTTATTTGTTTAGTGTACCATACAGAGGAAAGGTACATTTCGGTGGCCGCCTATAAAATTATTCGACATTTTTGAAGAAAAGAAGACTTCAAAGAGTTTTTCCAAAATATAATACAAACATATACATTTAATAAATATTTCATCTAAAGTTTCTTAAATTACTGACGATACTATTAAATTATAAATAAATAGATAGATGGCAACTCCAGCTTTATGAATTCTCAATGCCAATACCACCTTCTTTTTTTTTTTTTTTTTTTTTTTTTAGACAGAGTCTCAAGATGTCACCCTGGGTATTAGAGTGCTATGGTATCACAGCTCACAGCAACCTCAAACTCCTGGGCCCAAGCCATTCTCTTCCCTCAGCCTCCCAAGTTAGCTGGGACTACAGACACCTGCCACAACGCCCAGCTTTTGGCACGGCTGGATTCAAACCTGCCAGTTCTAGTGTATGTGGCTGGTGCCCTAGCCGCCTGAGCTACAGGCGCAGAGCCAAGATAACCTTATTTCAATTATATAGCATTTGTTAGTATTCCAAAATACTTTCAGAGGTAGAACCTAGATCCCCAATAACTTACTTGAAATGAAAACTGTCCCAGTCTATCCAAAGTTCATGTCTTTTCCTAAGCTTGGGAGATTTCTCATAGGAAAAGGAGACACATACCTTTCCATCACAGCCAGGCACTCCTTTCTCCAGGTGAATCGACTTCCTCGTCGTAGTCGGAAGGTCCCAGATGCGGCGGAGACTGGGGGAGGCGTTTGTCTCCATTCAGGATCCTCTATTGGAACAGGGGCTGGTCTCATACTGAGTGTAGCCCCTGAAATATACAAAACATTTTTAGCAAATATCTTATAATTTATTGAAACCAATATGACAAATACATCATGAAATAAAGAATAGTGAATTTTTTTTTTTTTTTAAAGAGTCTCACTGTGTCGCCCTAGGTAGAGTGCCATGGCATCACAGCCCACAGCAACCTCAAACTCTTGGGCTTAAGTGATTCTCTTGCCTCAGCCTCCTGAGTAGGTGGGACTACAGGCGCCTGCCAAATGCCTGGCCCGGCTATGTGTTGGTTGGAGTTGTCATTGTTGTTTAGCAGGGCCAGCCTGAACCCACCAGCCTCAGTGTATGTGGCTGGCGCCCTACTCACTGAGCAATGGGTGCTGAGTCAAGAATAATGAATTTTTGAGAATAATAAACTTTTGTTTTTTTTTTTTGAGACAGAGCCTCAAGCTGTCACCCTGGACAGAGTGCTATGGCATCACAGCTCATAGCAACCTCCAATTCCTGGGCTCAAGCGAGTCTCCTGCCTCTGCCTCCCAAGAAGCTGGGACTACCGGTGCCCACCACAACACCTGGCCATTTTTTGGTTGCAGCCATTATTGTTGTTTGGCGGGCCCGGGCTGGATTTGAATCCGCCAACTCGGGTGTATATGGCTGGCGCCTTAGCCCGTTGAGCCACAGGCGCCGAGCCGAGAATAATTAACTTTTGTCTATTAAAACTTGCAGGTCAAGGGCTGGGTGTGATGGCTCATGCCTGTAACCCTCTCTGGAAGGCTGAGGCAGGTGGATTACCTGAGCTCAGGGGTTTGAGATCAGCCTGAGGAAGAGTAAGACCCCGTCTCTACAAACAGCCAGTGTTGTGACAGGCGCCTGTGGTCCCAGCTACTGGGGAGGCTGAGGCAAGAGAATCGCTTGAGCCCAAGAGTTTGAGATTGTTATGAGTGCCACAGCACTCTATAGAGGGCAAGAACGTTAGACACTGTCTCAAAAAAACCCCTAAAAAACAAAAACAAAACTTGTAGGCCAATCTGGTATTTATATTATTTTTAAAAATGTTGATCCCAATAAAAGTCTGAAGAAAAGACAAAAACTCATCTTTAAAAACCCAAAATTAGGCTCGGGGCCCATAGCACAGTGGTTATGGCACCAGCCACATACACCCAGGGTGGTGGGTTTGGACCCGGCCAGGGCCAGCTAAAAAACTGCAATAATAAAATAGTGGGATATTGTGGTGGCCTCTTACAGTCCCAGTTACTTGGGGGGCTGAGGCAAGAGAATTGCTTAAGCCCAAAAGTTTGAGGTTGCTGTGAGCTGTGATGCCATAGCACTCTACCCAGGGCGACACAGTGAGATTCTGTGTCAAAAAAAAAAAAAAAATTCATTAATGATATTAAAAATGTCACAGTTCTGGCTTGGCGCCTGTGGCTCAGCCGGCTAAGGCGCCAGCCACATACACCTGAGCTGGCGGGTTCAAATCCAGCCCAGGCCCGCCAAACAACGACAGCTGCAACCAAAAAATGGCCGGGCGTGGTGGTGGGTGCCTGTAGTCCCAGCTACTTGGGAGGCGGAGGCAAGGGACTTTCTTGAGCCCAGGAATTGGAGGTTGCTGTGAGCTGTGATGCTGCGGCACTCTATCCAGGGTGACAACTTGAGGCTCTGTCTCAAAAAAAAAAAAAAATTCCTACTTGATAGTCATAATTTTTTTGAACAATATACCTTAGATATTCAGAACCTTTCATTACTAGTCAAAGAACTTGGGATCACACCTTAAATTCTGGATATGAAAAAATAAAAAATTCATATGTATAAAAAAGGACTTGGAAGGTCTTAATGTGTACAGGTATTAGATGAATTTAAAATAACTCAAAAAAGAAAATAAACCAAATTCTTATAAACTTAAAAATGTTAAATATAGCATCAAAGAAAATAAGATGATGTTTGATATGCTACTAGTCTACTAAATCAAATGTGTACAGGTCTACTACCTGTTACTATACTACTTTGTCATCTCTTGAACGTAATAAAATTTCAGTGAGCAATGAGACATTTTCAGACTAGCCTTTTCTCAAATAGCTTGAACTGGTAATGATGCATTTACTCTTTCACCATTTGTCACTTCGGTTGCTCTAGTCTAAAAGCTAAAAATAAAACAAGGAAAGCAACACTGTCTCTGACCTCCATAGACTTATTTCACAGATCTTAAATAGAACTTGGTATGCTTTAATATTTCGAGTTCAGTCCCTGGCTCCCCTGCTCTTCTTTCACTCTTTTTATTTTTTTTTTAGAGACAGAGTTTCGCTTTGTTGCCCTTGGTAGAGTGCTGTGGCATCACACCTCATAGCAACCTCCAGCTTTTGTGGTTAGGTGATTCTCTTGCCTCAGCCTCCCGTGTAGCTGGGGCTATAGGAGTGTGACACAATGCCCGGCTATTTTTTTGTTGCAGTTGTCATTGTTGTTTAGCTGGCCCAGGCCAGGTTCAAACCCTCCAGGCTGGGTATATGTGGCCAGTGCCCTACTCGTTGGGCTCTGGGTGTTGCCTGATTTTTTTTTTTTTTTTTTGAGACAGAGTCTCACTTTGTTGCCCTGGGTAGAATGCTGTGGCATCATAGCTCATAGCAACCTCAAACTCTTGGACTCAAGTGATTCTCCTGTCTCAGCTTCCCAAGTAGGTGGAACTACAGGTGCCTGCCATAATGGCTGGCTATTTTTTAGAGACTAGGTCTGGCTCTTGCTCAGCCTGATCTCAAACTCCTGAACTTAGGCAATCTGCCCGCCTCAACCTCCCAGAGTTGCTAGGATTACAGGCGTGAGCCACCGTGTCTTGGTACTCTTTACATCGTTAAATTCATCCTCCTAAACCATAATTATGATCATATCACTCCTCTGATCAAAAAACTTCAAAAGTTTCCCCTGCCTATGGTTTAATCCCAACTCTCTATTTATTTTTATTTTTTTTTTTAGAGATAGAGTCTCACTTTGTCACTGTGGGTAGAGTGTTGTGGTGTCACAGCTCACAGCAACCTCCAGCTCTTGGGCTTAGGTGATTCTCTTGCCTCAGCCTCTCGAGTAGCTGGGACTAAAGGCACTTGCCACAATGCCCGGGTATTTTTTTTTGCAGTTTGGCTGGGGCCGGGTTTGAACCCGCCATCCTCGGTATATGGGGCTGGCGCCCTACTCACTGAGCCACAGGTGCCACCTTAATCCAAACTCTTAAGATTCCTCTAGGCTCGGCACCTGTGGCTCAATGGACTAAGGCACCAGCCACGTACACCTGAGATGGCGGGTTCAAATCCAGCCCGGCCTGCCAAACAACAATGATGGCTGCAACCAAAACATGGCCAGGCATTGTGGTGGGTGCCTATAGTCCCAGCTACTTGGGAGGTGGAGGCAGGAGACTCGCTTGAGCCCAGGAATTGG
>CAUYON010120684.1:0-28219 GCA_963573935.1 Arctocebus calabarensis
TCCCTAGTAGCTGGGACTACAGGCGCCCGCCACAGCGCCTGGCTATTTTTTTGTTTTGCAGTTCGGCCGAGGCCGGGCTTGAACCTGCCACCTTCGGTATATGGGGCCGGCGCCCTACTCGCTGAGCCACAGGAGCCGCCCGAGCTTAAGTGATTTTCTTGCCTCAGCCTCCCAAGTAGCTGGGACTATAAGTGCCTGCCATAATGCCCAGCTATTTTTTGTTGCAGTTGTCATTGTTGTTTCGGAGACCCGGGCTGGGCTCGAACACCTGCTTTGGTGTATGTGGCCGGTGCCCTACTCACTGAGCTATGGGTGCCAAGCCCGTTCCTTCTTATAACTGATTCTCTACTTGGAATTCATGTGTTTGCAGGACTCAGTGTTGCTGTCATTTCCTCCCTGAAGTCCTCTCTGATGAGGCATATACTTTGTTTTCTGGAAACCCATAGTATCTTGTATGTCTCTCTGTAGTTTTCATGGTCTGTTGAACTATTTGTTCTCAGGTCTTCTGGGGGACCATGCTTCATTCTGTGCCCAATTTTAATATAGTTAAAGGTTGTAAAAGTAAATTAACTAGTAAAATCCTGGTTAATGGGCTTTGGGAGATGGTATTTTGGAATAAGACTCTGATTTTGTATACTCCTTTTCTGGGCTAGCAGATTTGTACCCCTTTAAAGAACAGAGTAGCTACAGTTCACTAAAATAACATCTGAGAAATGAATTTGTTTTAAAGATATGATTGGTAACTTCAGTTCTTGTCTTTATTTTAGGTGATGGAACTGCTGGTCCATCTGAATAAACGGATAAAAAGTCGCCCCAAAATTCAACTCCCAGTAGAGACACTGTTGGTTCAGTACCAGGACCCTGCTGCAGTTTCCTTTGTCACAGTGAGTGTCATCGTGGAATATTTTCTGACTTACAGCGAGTTTTCTTTCATAACATTATCAGAGGTCATGAGTATGTTGGCAAACTTAGAATTTCACCTTAGATCACTTCTAAATGGAACATGAGATGTTTTTCTTTAAATGATAAACTTTTTCCACTTAAGTACCATTCTAGAGGAAATATTACTCTAAGGAAATTGCAGGAATAGGGTAATGAATGACTGTTTCCAGGAGGTGAAGGAATGCTGGTGAAATGACTTATCGAGTATGTTGATATATGAAAGAATGATTTGATTCTTAGTGACAGATTATATGAGATGAGTCTAAATAGCGGGAAGAGAAAGGTTGTGTAGCATAGGCATGAATAAAGGATCGTTGAAGAAGAATAGATGGAGGAAAATGAAATAGCAAGAGACACAAAGATTTGAATAAAAAAGACTATGTTTCTGATGTGTATATTCAGAAAGATAACCTTTTGTTATAAGTGGAGTACACCTGAGGCTGGTAAGAAATATTCCTATTAAATTGTCTTCATGAAAGTTAAATGTAAAAAATGTTGCTGCTGTGGCGCTACAGGTGATACTCTTTCCTGATCCTTGTAGTTCCTAGCATTGAGGTAGGATGTGTTGAATCTTTTTTTTTTTTGCAGTTTTTGGCTGGGGCTGGGTTTGAACCCACCACCCCTGGCATATGGGGCTGGCCTCCCTACTCCTTGAGCCACAGGCACCGCCCTAGGATGTGTTGAATCTTATTGAACAGCTGGAGTCAAAAATCTTTTGGAGTCACTTACTGGTTCAGACATCTTGTCTGTGCCTGTTCTGGACATTCAGCTCCATTACAGACGTTTTTTCTTCCCTTTTTTTTTGTAAATTATTTGAAGGTACAAAGAATTAGGTTACACTGATTGCATTTGTTAGGTAAAGTCCCTCTTATAAATTGTGTTTTGCCCCCAAGAGGTGTGTCATACACTGTGACCTCCCCCAAACCCTTCCGTCCTCCTTTGCCCCCTCCCGAATTCCCCTACCTCCCATCATGTTTTAGGTCATCTGCTGTCTTCATCTTAAAATTGAGTACATTAAATTCTTGCTTCTCCATTTCTGTGATGCTTTACTAAGAAGAATGTATTCCATTTCCATCCAGGTTAATACGAAAGATGTAAAGTCTCTATCTTTTATTATTATTATTATTATTTTTATTTTGAGACAGAGTCTCACTTTGTTGCCCTTGGTAGAGTGCGATGGCATCATAGCTCACAACAACCTCAAACTCTTGGGCTTAAGCTATTCTCTTGCCTCAGCCTCCCAAGTAGCTGGGACCACAGGTGCCTGCCACAGCACCTGGATATTTTTTTGTTGCAGTTATCATTGGTGTTTAGCTGGTCTGGGCTGGGTTCGAACCCACCACCTTCGGTCCATGTGGCCAGCACCGTAATCACTGTGCTACGGGCGCTGAGTCTCCATTTTTTTAAATGGCTGAATAGTATTCCATGGTGTACATATACTGCAGCTTGTTAATCTATTCCTGGGTTATTTAGGTTGCTTCTGTGTTTTGGTGATTGTAAGTTGAGCTGTGATAATCAGTTTAGTGCAAATGTCCTCACGATAAAAGGATTCTGGGTGGATGCCCAGTAATGGGATAGATGTTCTTTCTTTAAGGAAACAGAAACACTGTGTGTCAAAAATGATAAGTAGAATGTATTTAAGAGAATAATCTTACAAAACCCATTCACTTTAGTGAAGAATCCTTCAGAAAAGCAAATCTTTATCTTGTGTCTAAAAATCTAGACATGCACTTATACATTAGCTTAAAATGTGTATTTATGTGAATTATGGTAATTTTGTAGTTTCGAACATTTGCATTATAATTAAGTGATTTAGTATCCCAAGTCCAGTAAGGATTTCCTTTGAGGGTCATGTTTACACTCAAAAAGTTTTAGATTATCAACAATTTTGAATTTCAGATTTTGGGATTTGGGATGCTCAACCTGTAGAAATATACTCACCACACTTAGTTTTCCTTGGCTCATCATCCATTGGAGAGTTCCTGGAATGGAGAACCACATTGTGCTGCAGTCTCCGAAGGTTGTTTTAGTAACTGACTGACTGGGAAATGGCAGCTTAGGCTGTGTCAATACATGGTCTGCTCAGAGCTTGTGAGGACAGACTGAGAGAGCTGATGCTAAGGTGTAGGGTGTAGGTTTAAATACATTGAATGATTATTTTTTCTTCTTCTTGATAAGAAATTACAAATATGAGTGCTTAGGTTAGGTCATGCTTCCTCATATGAAGCCTACCAAGCAAGCATTTTGGATAAGTCGGGCTGGAATTCTTCCTCTGGGAAACAGTAGTCAAGTTGTGATAAACATGTGGAGAGAGGCTGATTCGTGTTTACGGTTTCTCTGTTGTTACCATAACTCCTTATCCACCATTTGTTTTCCCTGAAGAGTATTTCCTTCATACTCACTTGCTTTTCTCTTGTTGCATTAGAATTTTACTATAATTTATGTTAAAATGGGCTATCCTCGACTACCAGTGGAAAAACAATGTGAACTGGCCCCCACGCTTCTTACTGCAATGGAAGGGAAGCCTCAGCCGCAGCAGGATAGGTACGGCTTCCTCAGTCATCTTTCCCGCCGGCAAGAGTCAATAACTGCTTTCCAGATACAAGCCACACATTTGGTTTTACGTGGGTAAACGGGTAGTCTGAAGCTGTTTTAGTGACAAATAATTGAATTTTCTGAGGTACCTCAAGGTTACTGTTTTAGTAATACTATTATGGCAGAGCACGGTGGCTCATGCCTGAAATCCTAGCATTCTTTGAGGCCAGGGCAGGCGGATTGCTTCAGCTCATGAGTTTAAGACCAGCCTGAGCAAGAGCAAGACCCCATCTCTATTAAAAATGAAAAACTGAGGCAAGAGGATCACTTGAGCCCAAGAGTTAGAGGTTGCTGTGAAGTATGATGCCACGGCATTCTCCCTAGGGTGACATTGTGAAACTGTCTTAAAAAAAAAAAAAATCAATACTATTATAAAGTTCCTTGACGTGAACATTGAAAATTGTGCAGAATTAACATTTAAAAAAAAAAAATCAATATACATTTTTTTTTGTCAAAAAAATTTTTTTTTTTTTTTTTTTTGAGATAGTCTCACTTTATTGACCTTGATAGAGTGCTGTGGCTCTCTACCATAGCTCACAGCAACTTCAAAGTTTTGGGCTAAGGTGATCCTCTTGCCTCAGCCTCCCGAGTAGCTGGGACTACAGGTGCCTGCCTTAATGCCCGAATACTTTTTCTATTTTTAGTAGAGATGAGGTGTCACTCTTGCTGAGGCTGGTCTTGAACTCCTGAACTTAAGCAGTCCATCCACCTTGGTTTCCCAGAGACTCTGTGTAAAAGGAAAAAAAGTTGGTCTTAATAAAAGAAGTAATTACTGCTACCACCTTACTTAAATTCACATAGTGGGAAATTTAATATTTTCAAAATATTGATTTTTTTTTTTTTTTACGTTTTTAAACACAGAATTTCATTTTAACTAATTTTAGAAGGGAAAATTTTCTTGAAAAGACATGTTAGCAGTTGAACTTGATGTAAGATTTAATATGTGTATAAAATCTCTTGTGGGAACCTTGTATGTTAACATCAAGCCCATTATATGTACATTTTTTTTCAGATAGTTTAGTGATGGGCCAGATTACCTAAATATCAATTATCAGTTAGTATACTGATTTTTCTTTCTTTTTTCTTTTTTTGAGACAGAGTCTCACTATGTTGCCTTCAGTAGAGTGCCGTGGTGTCACAGCTCACAGCAACCTCAAACTCTTGGGCTTAAGTGATTCTCTTGCCTCAGCCTTCCAAGTAGCTGGTACTACAGTCACCTGCCACAACGCCTGACTATTTTTTGGTTGTAGTTATCGTTGTTTAGCAGGCCCGGGCTGGGTTTGAACCTGCCAGCCTCAGTGTATGTGGCCAATGCCATAACCATTGTGCTATGGGCATCAAACCAGTATATTGATTTTTCAATAAAATATAAATCTAGGCTGTCCTTAGGGTCTTGGTAAATTACTTGTTTTGAAAATGAATGGCTCTTGCTTTTATTACAGGCTTTTGTTACATGGTTCTTGTTTTCTGTTATTTGCATGTAGAAAAACCTTATTTTTTAAGTAGTTGCAATAAATGTAATTGTTTTTTCAGCTTAATGCATCTTTTAATACCAACCCTTTTTCACATGAAATACCCTGTTGAATCATCAAAATCAGCTTCTCCATTTAATCTTGCTGAGAAACCAAAGACTGTGCAGCTGCTTTTGGACTTTATGCTAGATGTCCTTCTGATGCCTTATGGGTGAGTTAAAAAATCAAAACGAAACAAAGCAACATTGTTCTCGATTGCTTTTACTGTGTGGAGTTAAGTGCTATCCTAAATGGTTGGACTCTCACTTGTAAATGGACACATCTCAGATTTTTTGCTACCTGACCTTTTCTAAACTCCAGCTTGCCTACTTACAATATAATGTCAAGTTGTTGTCATGATTCCAGACTGCCTGTTTCGGCTAAAACCAGTCTTCCCCATAACAACGGTTTTTCTTTTTAAACCACTACCAGTGCTGTGATGATTCTCCTTGTCTAGCCACACAGTTACACATCGTCTCCAAACTTTCTTTTCCTTGCCTCTACAGTTTCAATTCCACAGTGCTGCTTTCCTCCCCTGACAGTCCTGCAGTCATCTAGTTTTGACACTTTTCAACTCCTGTCACAAATTCTTTCTCTATAATGAATTCTTCTTCAAACTTTTCTGCACTTCCATAGACTTACCTGATTTTTAAGACAGATAGTATCGAGTCACACCTTAAAACCATTGGGTTCTCATTTTCTAGTCATTACATACACTCATGCATTTCATATACTTTTATGTGTCCTTGCCTTTTTATTTTTTAAGAGAATGCAGTTCTCTGCTTAGAACGTTTTTTCATAAAAAGAAAAATGCAGAAAGAAAACAACAGTGAAAAACTGCTTAGAAAGCATCCTAAACTGGCTTAGATAGCAACTCTGTGTGTCTCTGACATAATTTTTGGGCCTAGGCAGATACAATTGCACTATTTTCTATGTTGTCATAACACTAACCACCAGTTTATATGGTTGCTTTTTGTTTTTAGAAAAAAAATGAATCTATTTTTTAACTGTTGTAAGACCATTTAACATGGGATTTTAAAAAAATTAAATCATAGTTGTGTACAGTAATTCATTTATGGGGTACAATGTGCTGGTTTTATATGCAATTTAAAATATTTACAATGAACTGGTTAGCATAGCCTTTACGGAACTTTCTTAATAATTGTTGAGTTAAGACATTTATACTCTACACTTAGTATATTTGACATGCACCCTTGTAAAATGCACCATGGGTGTGGTCCGATCAATTATCCTCCCTCCACCGATCCTCCCCTCTCTCCTCCCCTCCTCCTCTTTCACTTCCAGCCGGGGCTGTAGTTGGGTTATAGCTTTTATATGGAAGTGTAGGTGATTATAAATTAGTTTCATAGTATACCTCAGTACATTGGATACTTTTTCTTGCATTCCTGAGATACTTTGCTAAGAAGAATATGTACCAACTCCATCCATGTAAACATAAAAGAGGTAAAGTCAATTGGCCTGGGAGAATATTTTATGAGGAGGACCCCCCCAGGAAATTGAAGCAACACCAAAAATACACTACTGGGACGTGATCAAACTAAAAGTCTTCCCCACAGCCAGTTGCTTTTTGTTTTGATTCCATTGTTGACATTTCCAACTTTCCTAATAGATTGTGAGCTTCTTGTAGTCAAGACCTGTATATTGAGCTTTGGCCTCAGGCATAGTACCTAGGTTGTGATCTGCTTCTATCCTACTTATTTTGTCTTGCTGCTAGAGAAATTTTTCTTCTCCTTTTCTTATTTTAAGATAGAGTCTCACTTTATCGTCCTTGGTAGAGTGGTGCGGCATCACAGCTCACAGCAACCTCAAACTCCTGGGCTTAGGTGACTCTCTGGGCTCAGCCTTCCGCGTAGTTGGGATGACAGGTGCCCACCACAACACCTGGTTATTCTTTTTTTGTTGTTGTTGCAGTTTGGCTGGGGCTGGGTTTGAACCTGCCATCCTCTGTATATGGGGCCGGCGCCCTATCCACTGAGCCACAGGTGCTACCCAAGACATTTTTCTAAAATGCTGCTTTTGTTATTTTTCTTCCCTCTTTACAAATACACCTGTACATAATAAATTTGGCATGGGTACTCCATGTCATCTATCCCTCAATCCAGAAATAAGAGAGTTTATCCTGTGTGATTTCTACCCTCTCCAGCTTCCCATCCTTCTGCCTCTCTAGTTTGGTAGCTCAGAATTTTCTAGACCTTCAGCACTCCCACCATGTCTGCCATGTCACTTCTTATTTCTCTGTGGTTTCTTTGCATTTGGTACCATGGCAGATGCTGTTACATGTGCTATGTTACTATCTCAACTTGCTCCAGATGGCAGAGACTCAATCTTACACCTCCTTAGAGTCCTTCCTGTGCTGGGGATGATGTTTCACACAGTGTTAGATGTTCAGTATATACTGATTGATTTACTTAATGCCAGTCTTGCTTTAATTTAGAAATAAATGAAAACTTCTTTATATTTGTTAAATCAGGAGGCAGCCAGAATTGACAGGTGATGAAGGCTTTGGTAAATAATCCTTGAAATTCACATTTAACTAGGAACATAATGTACCCAAGCCAGTGACTCATCACATTTTTCTTATCAGTGAGAACTTTGCTTCATTTATATAAAAATATTAAAGTGATTCCTTAACAGGTTTTTAAAACAATTGATGAATTTAGGAATTGAATGAAAATGACATATAATTAATGTGAAATATTTTACTGTGCTCTCAGGTTCTAAGGGTTTTTTTAAAATTTTTGCTGTAATGGGTATTTTATTTTACTGTCTAATATGATAACAGTTTATTAGCATAGAATTTTAGTTTGCAGAAACTTGAATTAATATTTATATTAAATTTCATTTTGTATATTAGAAAGACTCATTTAATTGGATCAAAATGAATTTGTCAGAGATCTTACTTCTACTCTATAGATGCTAAAAAAGAAATAGGATGATAAGTTAATAACGAGGTGTAAAGGACTTTGAACATGCGGTGGGAAAAGCTAATTCTTATTTTTTATGTTGTCTCCTCTTTGAGACCTTCTGATTTTTTTCATTTTGGAGCATTGTATGTTTGTGTGGTAGGTGGTTTGGAGGCTTCAGTGGGTTTTCTAATGTAGGGTTATAACGAGCTCAGGGGAATTGAAGTTGAATTACTACTTAGCAGAAATGAGAATGATAGTAAAAACACTCTCTGCTTTGTGTATAATAAACTGTAGGCCCCCTTCCCCTCCGATCAACAAATCTTTCTCTGTATTTGTCAACTAAACACCCAAATTATAGTTGGTCCAGTGTGGCTTACAGACCAGTAGTTTATAAATTGAGAGTAATAAAATATTTATATTAATTGTTGATAACTGTTCATTTTTACCCAGGTTGAGTGATGTGTTGTTTTGTTAATTTGCTGATACCTTTTACTTTTTGTATGATGAAATTAAATTTTAATTTCAAGTGTTTATTCTTCTAGGAACATACTGTAGGTGGACAGTATATAGTCAAATACTTTATGTGCATATGTATGTAAATGCATTTCTTTTTTTTATAGAGGGTTAAAGTTTTGCTTCCTTTCCAGATATGTGTTAAATGAATCCCAGAGTCGCCAAAATTCATCTTCAGCACAGGGTTCTTCTTCAAACAGTGGGGGAGGTTCTGGGATCCCACAGCCTCCCCCAGGCATGAGCTTTTACGCAGCTAAACGAGTTATTGGTGACAACCCGTGGACGCCTGAACAGCTGGAACAGGTACCACAGCTGCTTGACCCTGTGCACTGGCCCCCACGAAGTCCACGAAACACATGTAACATAATTCCATCATATTCAGGTTCTCTAATGAAATACAGCATATCTGAAAGGAGCAATTGATGTAATTCATTTTCTTCTTCATGTCAGTTATTTATTAAAGCCCTAGGGAGAGGGAGGAGTGGGAAATGCTCTTTAGTTTTTCTAATATTGCTTACATATTTCAAGTATAAAACACAACCCACTTACAAATTGAGTATGTTTAACTCCTGTCATTTTAGTTTTTAATTATTGGTTTAATAATCATCTAGCTCCTTTGGTGCAGTGAAAACATAGTTTATCATACATTATTCAGCTTTTTAGGGCTGTATATTTTGTGTAAAGTGAGGAATCCTTATACTTCACAAGTGACAATGTGGGGGAAAAGCATGACTCCCTTTTATATTTCTTCCTGGGAATTTAAAAATTGGCATTAAGAATTTTATTCTGGATTTAAACAGGACACAGATGTTCTCTGAGCAGCTTTTAAAAATGACTGGTGCTCTACAGAGAAGGTGCCTCACTGTGTCTGTGTCATCAGGCACCTCAGGGAAGAACAGATGAGATCAGTATGTAATTATTTTGGAATTCAAGCAACATGGGTTAGTCTTCTAATCCTTCCTTTATCTCTCCATGGCAGTCTAAATAATTTGATCCTTTTCTTTTTGGGAATGTAAGTGATCATTGACCAATAAACTGTGTTCCCAGGAAAGGGAAGAAAAGGCAAGTGGGGCGTTCTTGTCTTTCACAAATTTATAGAATGTTGTTCAGTGAGGGTTATAATGGATTAAATTTACTTCTTCATATCTATAGATTTTTTTTTTTTCTCATTGTGTAAGTAAGACAGGTAAATAGTAATAGAAGTTACTCCATAGAGTGTGGTCTATGTGTCAAGGCACTGTACTGAATACTTTGAGTACATTATCTCATTTAATCCTCACAGCAACCCAATAAGGTATAAAAATTATTAGTTCTAGTTTTTAAAAACACTTAAGGGTTGAGATTCACCAAGGTCTTACTTCTAGAGCCAGGCTTTGAACCTAGGTCTGTCTGAAGGCTAAAGTTATAAATGTTGGAATAAAGTTATTGCTGTGCAATTAGAATCTTATGTTGGTTTTTATTTGCTAAATTATAAGAATGTTTATGAATTTTGTCAGTTTCATAATATAGTGTAGAGATCACTTCAGTGATCACTGTAGTTTCAAAGATGAGCTGTTTTTCTCTAATTTTTTTTTTTTTTTTGTAGAAACACAGGGTCTTGCTCTATTGCCCACACTGGAATACAGTGGTGTGATCATAGCTTACTGCAGCCTAGAACTTCTGGGCTCACGTGTTTCTCCTGCCTCAGCTTCTCGAGTACCTAGGACTGCAGAAGTGTGCCACTATGCCCTGCCAATTAACAAAAACATTTTTTTATAGAGTTGAGGGTCTTGCTATGTTGCTCAAGTTGGTTTTAAACTCCAGACCTCAAACAGTCCTCCTGCTTTGGTCTCCCAAAGTGCTGGGATTGCAGGCATGAACCACTGCACCTTGCCTTCTTCTAGTTTTTAAAAATCTCTTTTACACTTTTTCTTTTAAATAAAGTAACTTTTATATTTTTGTAATTATTAAACTTAATGGGGCGGCACCTGTGGCTCAAAGGAATAGGGCACCGGCCCCATATGCTGGAGGTGGCCGGTTCAAACCCAGTCCCAGCCAAAAACCACACACACACACACAAAAAAATTAAACTTAATGATAATGTAAAGAGTCAAGTAGTCAAGAATAGTATGAAGAGAAATTTAAAATTACCCAGAATCCTGCTTTCTGTGTATCTATGTATAAATATAGTATTCCACGTTATAGAATACATTATCTGTAGTTTACTTTTTTCATTTAACAGTATTTGAGGTTTTTTAAAAAGTCATCCTTTTTAATGTTTCTATAAAATTTAATTGTATGCAGTATTTTTAGCTAGTGTCCTATTGATGAACAGGTGTACACATATCATTTGTCATATTCTGTACACATTTTTTGTTTATATCTTTATGCTCTTGACTTTTGTAAATGTCTTTTACCAGTCTTTTCTGTTGTAGTTGTTGTTACAAGTAAGTTGTGCTGAGTAGGGGAGGGAAGGCAGGTCTTTCTATGATCTGTTATAACTTTTTTAATTACATTTTTTCTCATGAAGAATTATAAACTTTATCAATTGTAATTCATATACATAAGGACTATTCTTTGTAAGAACTTATTCTTTTATGTAAACTTTTTTAAGAAGATAAAGTTGTATTTTGCAGATGTACTTATCCTGAATAGTGAAATTGATAGTTCCTTTATATTGCATGAAGGTCTATGTAGCATCTCTCTTTAGTTTGTTTTATTTCAGCTAGCCAATTAGGTTGAGTACTGTTTGATTAGCATTTCACTTACCTTGAATAGACTAGATTATGTTTGGACTTCTATTCTTTGTTTTTTTTTGAGACAGAGTCTCACTGTGTCACCCTCGGTAGAGTGCTGTGGCTTCACAGCTCACAGCAATTTCAAACTCTCGGGCTTAAGCGATTCTCTTGCCTCAGCCTCCCAAGCAGCTAGGACTACAGGCACCTGCCACAACACCTGGTTTTTTTTTGGTAGAGACAGATTCTCACTTTATTGCCCTTGGTAAAGTGCCATGGCATCACACAGGTCATAGTAACCTCCAGCTCCTGGGCTTAGGCGATTCTCTTGCCTCAGCCTCCTGAGTAGCTGGGACTATAGACGCCTGCCACAATGCCTGGCTATTTTTTTTTTTTTTTGTTTGTGCCCGGGTATTTTTTTGTTTGTTTGTTTGTTTTGCAGTTTGGCCGAGGCTGGGTTTGAACCCGTCACCTTCAGTATATGGGGCCGGTGCCCTACTTGCTGAGCCACAGGCGCAGCCTAGTACTTGGCTATTTTTTTGATGCAGTTGTCATTGTTGCTTAAGCTGGCCTGGGGAGGGTTTGAACCTGCCAGCTTCAGTGTATGTGGCTGTTGCCCTACCCACTGAGCTATGGGTGCCACCCTAGTCTTTGTTTTTGTATCCAAGAATACAGAAGATAAAAATTAGTATGTTAGCAGTATAGTAAAACTCTAAAGAAGATGAGTTGTGGCTCGGCGCCTGTGGCTCAATGGGCTAAGGCGCCAGCCACATACACCTGAGCTGGTGGGTTCGAATCCAGCCCTGGCCTGCCAAACAACAACGATGGCTGCAACCAAAAAATGGCCGGGCGTTGTGGTGGGCGCCTGTAGTCCTAGCTACTTGGGAGGCAGAGGCAAGAGACTCACTTGAGCCCAGGAATTGGAGGTTGCTATGAGCTGTGATGCCACGGTACTCTATCCAGGGTGACAGCTTGAGGCTCTGTCTCAAAAAAAAAAAAAAAAGAAGATGAGTTGTATAGGTTTTTTGTTTAAAGTTTTAAAAGTCAATGGAGTACTTTATTCCTAATGTACCACTGTCTTACCCAGAGGCCCCAAGTTTGGATTTTAAGGCTTTACGCTCTAGAGTGGCTGTGTAACCTCAGTAGGGGGACTGTGATGACAGTGGTTTTGGAGTCAGACTGGGTTTGAATCCTGCCTTCTCTTCTTACTATGTGTCTAATTTCTTAAGGCTTGCCTCAGTTTTCTCAGCTGTAAAATGGTTATAATAATACTTTTCTTATAGATGTGAGGATTAAATGAAACCATGAATATATACATACTTTAGTTCAGTCCTTGGCACATTGTAAGACTAAATCGGAGCTACTACCATTGTTACTGTTAATCCACAGTGATATGTTGAACAATACTTTTAGTGGATAGTCTTTGCTTCCCTGACCATTCTTTCTCCTTCCCTTCATTTATCTATAGTGCAAATTGGGCATAGTGAAATTCATAGAAGCTGAACAGGTGCCTGAACTCGAAGCCGTTCTCCACTTGGTGATTGCTTCTAGTGACACACGCCACAGTGTGGCAACAGCAGCAGACCTGGAATTGAAGAGCAAGCAAAGGTAACTACTTTCCTGTTAAACTTTCAAAATTGAAAGGGCTAGATGTTTTTAGAGACTAGAGTCTCACTTTATTGCCCTTGGTAGAGTGCTGTGGCATCACAGCTCACAGTAGCCTCCAGCTCCTGGGCTTAGGTGATTCTCTTGCCTCAGCCTCCCAAGTAGCAGGGACTACAGGCGCCCACCACAACACCCACCTATTTTTTTTTTTTTGTAGGAAAGGTCTTTATTGGCGGAGGATGCTGCAGAGCAGCATTAAGGAGGAGGGAAAAGAGGGAGAGAGAGAGAAAGAGAGAGACAGGGGAAGAGAGGAGAGGAGAGAAGGTAGAGAGAGAAGGAGAGAGAGAGAGAGACACGAGACACATGGGGGAGAGAGGAGAGAGAGAGATATACGGGGGAAGAGAGGAGAGGAGAGAAGGTAGAGAGAGGAGGGGAGAGAGAGAGAGAGATGAGACACGGGGGAGAGAGAAAAGAGAGCATGCCCACCTATGTTTTGTTTCAGTTTGATTGGGGCTGGGTTTGAACCCGCCACCCTCAATATATAGGGCCAGTGCCCTACCCACTAAGCCACAGGCACTGCCCAAAAGGGCTTGATTTTTAAAAGCTTACTTACCACATAGTTGTTCTTTTAGGGTTTTCTGTAATGAGACTTGGAACATATGAGATTATTAAATATACCCAGTGTGTGATAAAGTTAACTAAAGAGAAGGATTCTGTAGAAGACAAAGAATCACATCTTTTTGGAGATGCAGTTTAAAGTTGGAATAGATTCTGAATGTCATAAAAAAAAAATTAGACTTTTGGCCTAGGAAATGAACTTAAAGGATTGATGTTAGGAAAAATATGAGATCATAGAGTTGGCACTTGTTGCTCAGCGGCGAAGCTGCCAGCCACATACACCGGAGCTGGTAGGTTCGAACCCAGCCTGGGCCTGCCAAACAACAACGACAACTACAACAAAAAAATCGCTGGGTGTTGTGCAGGTGCCTGTAGTCCCAGCTACTTGGGAGGCTGAGGCAAGAGGATCGCTTGAGCCTCAGAGTTAGAGGTTGGTGTGAAGCTGTGATGCCACAGCACTCTACTAAGGGCAACATAGTGAGACTTTGTCTCAAAGAAAAGCAAAAAAAGATCGTAGAAGTTACTCATTTGTGATTTTTCTCCATCTTAAACACTTGAGTTCATTTTAAATAAAGAATATATGTGTAAAAATAAATGATATATATGTATTATGGTTAATAAAGTTAAAATTGGGTTCATGAAATGAGTTGCTGTATAAATTCTAATTCACACAGGTCATAAACAGATTCATAGAAAATATTATGTAGAAGAAATAAAATCAATGAAAAATAGAACAATGAGCTATCAGTTTGTGCCCATTGATAAATGAAATTGTATCGAAATTGTTAAATCCATTTAAGTTTCTGTTGAAGCTGCTATTCTAATATGGTATTTATAAGCATTATAAATTGAAAGAATTTTTGGAAAGCAGTAATAAGTGGTGAATCATAGAAATATTTGTACCTTTTTATCTAGGAAATCATTTAAAAGAAGAATTATTTAGAAAAATGGTATATAGATTTGTTTATTATATCATTTTCCATAATTGTTAAAAAAGTAGAACCAAATTCAGTTTTCCACTGTGGAGATGTAGTTAAGTAAATTACTGTATCTTTATGGAATATAATATATTAAAATATCTTTTTTTTTTTTTTTTGAGAGACAGAGCCTTACTCTGTCACCCTGAGCAGAGTAGTGTGGTATCATAACTCGCAGCAACCTCAAACTCTTGGGCTTTAGCAATTCTTTTGCCTCAGTCTCCCAAGTAGCTGGGACTACAGGTGTGCACCTCTAGGCCCAGCTAGTTTTTATACTTTTAGTAGAGACAGGGTTTTGGTCTTGCTCAGACTGATCTCAAACTCCTAAGTTCAAGCAAGCCACACACCTCGGCCTTCCACCTAGGATTACAGGCATGAGCTACCATACCTGACCTGGAATATTACATATCTGTCAAAATAATTCTAACATAGCAACATGTAAATTGCCCCTAAGTAAAGGCAAATGAATAAAGCAAAATACAAAATAGCATACATACTCATTGTGAATTTAAAAAATGACATGTGCAAAATGACATGTGCAAAGATTGAAGAGTAATTTGAAAAAAATGAAGATATTTGGTTAAAGTTAAATCATCAGGTAGTTCTTTTTTGAATTTTTTGAGAGAGTTTTACTATATTGCCCTCGGTAGAGTGCTGTGGTATCACAGCTCACAGCAACTCAAATTCTTGGGCTTAAGCGATTCTCTTGCCTTAGCCTCCCACGTAGCTGGGATTTACAGGTGCCCACCTCAACTCCTGGCTATTTTTTGTTGCAGTTGTCATTGATGTTTGGCAGGCCCCGGGCTGTGTTTTAACCCCCCTAGTGTATGTGGCCGGCACTGTAACACTGAGCTGCGGGCACTAAGCCAGTTCCTTTTTGAATTTTAATGCTTATATAGTAATATGGTAGGGGACAATAGATAATGTCTTTGTAAAAGCTGCATATATCAAGATTTTCCCTCTCCAAGAAGACCAGCCAGTATATATAGGTGTAACAGAATAAGGAACTTCACTGTGTCTTAGTTTGCTTTTGGAGATGTATGTGTGTGGTGGTGTCTGGGGATAGCTTATTGCTAGAGTGTGTGAGGTGGCCTAGAGGAGGAGGAGGTAGTTACAGAGTTAACTCTGGGCATGGTTCTTGCTGATTGTGTGAATTTGGGAGGTTGGTTTAACCTTGCTGGCCTTAAACTCTATATAAACTATAAAGGTTGGACTAACATTCCTCCCAAATCTAAATTTCATCATGTTACTTTAAGGAATTTGGTTTTCAAGTATCAGAAAAATCTTGCTTTAAAACTTCTTGTTGTGTTTCAACCAGCCCCACTATCTAAATCCATATAGTGGATTTTGTTGGAAATACAAATGTGATGCTTAATTGTTTTAATTAGTTTTATTTGTGTCTATTAAAACAAATGTATGGATTTTTCCCCATGTAAGTAATATAACATTGTTAAGTTTTAAAAAGTGAGTTGAGAATATGTAGATATTATGTCATTTTGTTAAAAACACACAGACACACACAAGAATCTCTTTACGTGATATACCTATTTCTTTATCCACCTGCCTGCCACACCCATCCACCTGTTCTGCATGCATAGGAAAGAAGTCTAGAACAGGACAGACTAAATTAGTTGTTGTATTAAAAAGGAATAGGCATATGGTGCAGATAATAAGGAATTTTATATATTTTAAATTATTCACTTACGAATTTTCATAACAAACATGTAATCAGAAAGCTAAAACTAGAAAGGCAGAACAAGGAAACGTAGAAGGAACACCGAAAATTATTCTTGTTAACACTCCTAAGCTTTTAGTTTGTCAAAAATCTCCAATCCTAAAGTGTAGGATAGGAGGGAAGCAGTAGTGGAGTGTGAGGATTTGTCTGTATCATTCAGCTGAGGAAAGACTTGGGTGAATAATACCTAAAATAGAATCGTAGTGTGTCTTTGAGAATTGTGGGTTTGTGAATATTCAAAGAAGAGGCAGATGGGTAAACTATGGAAGAAGAGGTGGATCAGAAAAGAAGTCAAAGCAGCATAATAAATTGTATTTTCACAAATACATCGTAGCTTGAAAGCAGGGCCAGTGCCAGAAGGTAGAGAGAAGATAATAGAGTAAAATCTCACTAGTCAAGTGTAAGGAAAGATTGCGCTGTTGCTGGGTTTATGCAGTGATTGGGTGGAGTTTGATGCACAGGAGTGCCAAGTGCCACTTTCCTTATAGCCTAATTCACTTTATTGTAGGTCCCAAATAGGAGTCTTAGTGATTAATGGCCACATGACTGCTGTGCAGTATTAGGTGCTGAAACTGCCAAGTGTGTGCTGGTAGACAAGGGAGGCTGGGAATCGCAGTGACCAAAACATTAGAGAAATACAGTGGTTTGCAAGATTCCTAAGATGTGGCTTTAATTTCACGGGCAAAATTTTTTTTGTCACTTTGCGGTTTCCAAGTGGTTAAACAGAATAATCATATCCTGCTCCAGATTTCTTTGAACACATGTAAGTAACTCGGCCTTGTTGGAGTTGCTCTGTGCGTCAGCCCTGAGAGTCCATCAGTATAAGAACACAGTTCATTTTTCTTGTGTGGTACCAAATTGAGCCATTGGATACAGTAATCTCTTGAATCAGGGTGACATAAGTGATTTGTAAGAATGAACATTGATAGAAGTTGGTCGCTTTCCTTTTTTTTTCTCTTCTACAATGTTGATCACCTGTTTGATTTCTGTGTTTGTAACATTTTCCTTTGGTAATAAATATTGGGGCTGTGATTTTATGGAATCCAATGAAATGAGGAGAAAAAAATATTTTAACAACTTGTGTTGAAATCTTTCATAGCTTAATTGACTGGAATAATCCTGCCATCATTAATAAGATGTATAAGGTATACCTTGGTGATATACCACTGAAGACAAAAGAGGTAGGTTGTTTTGATTTATTCTTACATTAGTATAAAAAACATTTTGGTGACATGAACTGTATCTGTTGATTCATTTTTTCCTAGTTATTTTGATTTTACCTGAATCTATGGTATATGAAATACTAGTTTTAAGCCCTATTAGTCCAGGTGAATTAAAATTTCTTGGTAACTAGTTTATTGGATTTGGTATTTTCACTTCATGTGCTTAAATAATCATGACATGTTATTGGGCATCAACAATTTTTTTCTGTAAAAACTTTAGTATTTTGCAGGCCTTATGGTCTCTGAGGCTTCAACTATTCAACTCTATTATAACACTAAAGCAGCCATAGACAATATATAATGAATGAGTGTGTATGTGTTCCAGTAAAATTTTTGAATTTCATATAATTTTCAGGTATTACAAAATATTGTTTCTCTGAATTTTTTTTAACTACTTAAAAATGTAAAAATGATTCTTAACTCACAGACCTTGTCAAAATAGGTTTTGGGCCAGATTTGGTCTATGAGCTATAGTTTGCAGACCTCCGGTCTAGAATCTAGGGAAAAAGATGGGTTCTTCTGAAGCTTTCAACAAGTAAGACTTTTGCTTAATAGTGTAGGTTCTTTTAGTTCATCACATTTAAAAGTAGTCCAAGTCCAAAGCCAGATACAAAAGGATTATTTGGTTGGTTGGTTGCTTTCTTGCTTTTTAAACCATAAATAGTTGTTTAAACATAATATTAGCTCTAGTTAGATTACATTGAGTGTTGTTATAGCAGAAAGAACGAAGAATTGAGAATTGGGACTGCTGGATTCTAGCCTTCAATGGCTACACATGAATGTGTTGGGGAGGAGAGGTTTCTCTTATCCTTAAACTTCTCTGGGCCTAATTTTCTTAGTGTAGAAATAGAAAGGATTGGATTAATTTAGTAGTTCTTAGAGTGTGGTCCATGGATAGATCTTTTTGAGGTCACAGAGAACCGTTTTAGGAGATCTGCAAAGGCAAGAGATTGTTTTCGTTTTTTTACTGTGCTGATATTTGCACAGATGATACAAAAGCATTGATGGGTGTGCACCCTTGGGTCCTACCACAAGTCAAAGCCGTGTTAACAGATTACTGGCAGTCATTCTGTTCTTCATTTTCATATATTCCTGGTTTAAAAAGGAGAGAATAAATAAAGGGTGACATCTGTGGCTCAGTGGGTAGGGCACCGGCTCCATATAACGAGGGTGGTGGGTTTGAACCTGGCCCTGGTCAAACTGCAACAACAACAAAAAATAGCCGAGTATTGTGGCGGGTGCATGTAGTCCCAGCTACTTGGGAGGCTGAGTCAAGAGAATCGCCTAAGCCCAAGAGGTGGAGGTTGCTGTGAGCTGTGATGCCACAATACTCTACCGAGGGCGACAAAGTGAGACTATTGTCTCAAAAAAAAAAAAAAAAAAAAAAAGGACAGAATAAAACTCAGCTTTACTTAAGAACATCCTTAATGAAGCAATAAAAATGATTTTATTTGGGGTGGCGCCCGTGGCTCAAAGGGGAGTAGGATGCTGGCCCCATATACTGGAGGTGGCGGGTTCAAACCCAGCCCTGGCCAAAAACTTCAAAAAAAAAAAAAAAGATTTTATTTGAAGAGTAATTAGGCAGGAAGACTTTATAGTTATTAAGTTGGGTATCTGGCAGATGTTTTCTCTATAAGGGAAAAATGATGTTGTCACTGTAAGAGAAACATTGACTATGATAAAAGTTGAGGCTTCAAGCAAACATTAGAATTTTGGGGAACTTGTATTTATCCACCATCATGACTTGCCAGCTTATTAGTACCTGACGGATTTTTCTGATGAGGTGAGAGGTGATATGAGTTCGTGCTTTTCTTGCTTTGGATGTTGTATAGTGAATATTGCTTAACTCAGTGAGCCAGTATTTTCCAAATGACCAGTGATGTTACAGAAGCTTACAGGGTAAGGGACACATTCAAAGTGCAAGATAGACCAGGGGAACGTAGTATATCAAAAGTTCATTGATAGGGTTTCTACTACAAATTGTAACTAAACTTTTTAAAAAAATTTCTTTTTTTTTTTTTTTAAATAAGCAACTAGCTTGTAAGAAATTATTATTTTTGAAGTTTTGAAACAATATAAAAAAAGAATACCTACAATTATGGGGAAGGTCTAAAACCGTCCTCACTGTTTCAACCTTACATATCTGTGTAAGCAGGGTGTTTATTACCTACTTAAACCAAAAGAACATACTACAGCAGATTAAATGCTGATTATATAAGAATCAAATTTTTTTTCTTGTTAAGGTGAACATTGAAGAGATATGCATAAATGTTAAACAATGCTACTCCCTCATATGATATTTTTGTTTTCAAAAATATATAATTTTCATGAAAATGTTATTTATGAATTTATATAGATTCATTCTTTATTATTTGAGTGAATAAATATTTTTAAATTTCTGTCTTATTTCTAATATAATAAATACTGATAATGTTGTACTGATTCAAACCAAAGTCTTTCAGTAATTTTTTTTTTTTTTTTTTTTTTTGGAACAGTCTCACTATGTCGCCCTTGGTAGTGCGCTGTGGCATCACAGCTCACAGCAACCTCCAATTCTTAGGTTTAAGTGATTCTCTTGCCTTAGCCTCCCAAGTAGCTGGGACTATAGTCGGTCATCACAGTGCCCAGCAATTTTTTTGTTGCGGTTGTTGTTGTTTAGCTGGCCCACGCTGGCCAGCCTTGGTGTTTGTGACTGGCACCATAACCTCTGTGCTATGGGTAGTGAGCCTTTTTTTTTTTTTTTGAGACAGAGACTCGAAGTATCACCCTGGGTAAAGTGCTGTGCTGCCATAGCTTGCAGCAACTTCTAACTAATGGGCTCTAGTAATCCTCTTGCCTTAGTTTTTCTATTTTTAGTAGAGACAGGGTCTCGCTTTTGCTCAGGCTGTTCTTGAACTCCTGAGCTCAGGCAATCCACCTGCCTCAGCCTCCCAGAGTGCTAGGATTACAGGCATGAGCCACTGTGCCCAGTCTTCTTTCAGTAATTTTTAAGAGTATAAAGATATTATGAAATGGAGAGACACTGTATTAGAGGCATTCTCATGACTTTTTCAGCTTAGAAAAATTTTGAATTGCTGAGTTATAATCAAATGTATTTTAACAGGGAGCAGTCCTGAAGCCAGAGTTGAAAAGGGACCCTGTCAGCACAAGAGTCAAGTTAAAAATTGTCCCTCATCTCCTCCGTTCTAGACAAGCTGCTGAAACGTTCCCAGCTAACATTCAGGTAATTTGTTCTTTCCAGAGAAAAATGGCCTATCTGTAACTTTTTAATTAATTAATTAATTAATTATTTTTTTTTGAAACAGAGCCTCAAGCTATGTAGAGTGCTGTGGCATCACAGCTCACAGCAACCTTCAAACTCCTGGGTTCAAGGAGATTCTCCTGCCTCCACTTCCCAAGTAGCTGGGACTACAGGCGCCCACCACAACACTGGCTATTTTTTGGTTGCAGCCATCATTGCTGTTTGACGGACCTGGGCTAGATTTGAACCTGCCAGTTCAGGTGTATGTGGCTGGCGCCTTAGTTGCTTGAGCCCTAGGTGCTGAGCCCCTATCTGTAACTTTTATGTCTGTTTAATTAGAGAAAAGACTATGTTAGAGGGTACTCAGGAAGTAAGTTGATGTATATAACAAGATCAATGAGATTCCTTTTTCTCTATCTTAAGTTTGCTATAGAAAGATTATTAAAAATATGCATCATACAATATATACTGGTTAGTGTTCCTAATTCAAAAATCCTAAATCTAGGCTTGATGCCTGTGGCTCAAACGGCTGAGGTGCCAGCACATACACCTGAGCTGAAGGGTTCGAATCCAGCCCTGACTTGCCAAACAACAAAGACAGCTGCAACCAAAAAATAGCTGGGGCGTTGTGGCCGGTGCCTCTACTTGGAGTTACTTGGGAGGTAGAGGCAGGAGAATTGCTTGAGCCCAGAAGTTGGAGGTTGCTGTGAGCTGTGACACCACAGCACTCTACTAAGGGCAATGGATCAAGGCTGTGTTTCAAAAAGAAAAGAAAAAGAAAAAGAAAAAATCCTAAATCTAAAGTGTTCTAGAAATGGGTGGATTGCCTGAGCTCAGGAGTTTAAGACGAGCCTGAGCAAGAGCCAGCAGACCCTGTCTCTACTTTAAAAAAAAAAAAAAGGAAAACTAGCCAGTTGTCATGGTGTGCACCTATAGTCTTAGCTACTTAGGAGGATGAAGCAAGAAGATCGTTTAAGCCCAAGAGTTTGAGGTTGCTGTGAGCTATGGCACTAGGTCCATGGCAATGGAATGAGACTCTTCCCGTCCCCCATAGAAACAACAACAACAAACTCCAAAATCTCCAGACTTTTGAGCACTGACTTGACACCCTAAGTAGAAAATTCCACACCTTACCTCATATGGCAAGTCACAGTTAAAATGCATTCAAAACGTTGTTTTGTACACAAAATTACTAAATATTGAATGAAATTACCTTCAGGCTAGGCACCTATAGCACATTCACCAAGGGTGGCAGGTTCAAACCCAGCTCAGGCCAGCTAAACAATAACTGCAACAAAAAATAGCCGAGTGTTGTGGTAGGTGCCTATAGTCCTAGCTACTTGGGAGGCTGAGGCAAGAGAATTGCTTAAGCCCAAGAGTTTGAGGTTGCTGTGAGCTTTGACTGCATAGCTCTCTACTGAGGGCGACATAGTGAGACTCTATCTAAACAAAAAGAAAAGGAAGTAGTTTCAGGCTATATGTGTAAGGTGTATATGAAACATAAATGAGTTTTGTGTTTAGTTTTAGATTTAGGTCCTATTCCTGAAATATCTCATTAATTATGCATATGCAAATGTTCTAGAACCAAAAAAATCTGAAATCTGAAACATTTTTGGTCTCAAGCATTTTGGATAAGGGACACTCAATCTTTACTGTGCATGGTTCCCATTTACCCTAAATATGTGATGATAATCCCTTTCAAACTCAAGAAAGACCACATATGCAAGGGTTTATCTTGTTCTCTTTTCTATTCCATTGGCTTACTACATGTCTGTCTTTATCCCAGTACCACACTGTTTTGATTACCATAGTGTTTTACTAACTTTTGAAATCAGAAAGTGATTTTTGATTAGCATGTTCTTTTTTAGAAGTGTTTTGGCTATTTGGGATCCCTTGAGCTTCCATATGAATTTTAGAATGGCCTTTCTATTTCTGGAGAAACAAAATTGTTGAGATTTTGGTAGGGATTGAGCAGAATTTGTAGATTGCTTTGGTTAGTATTGCTGCCTTAGCAATATTAAGTCTTCCAATCTACTAACATGGTATGTGTTTTGGTAATCTTTTAAAATTGCCTTTAGCAATGTTTTGTGGTTTTCATTGTATAAGTCTTTTCATGTATTTGGGTAAGTTAATTCCTAAGTATTTTATTCTTTTTAGTGCTGTTGTAAATGGAATTGTGTATGTGATTTTTTTTTTTCAGATTGTTTACCGTCATTGTGTAGAAATACAGCAATTGTTGCTGTTGACTTTGTATCCTTTGTCTACCCAGCTGTAGTATAGGTGTATAATTCTTTCAATATGCTGCTGAGGCTGGGCAGGGTGGCTCATGCCTGCAATCTCAGCACTTTGGGAGGCTAAGGTAGGAGGAACACTTAAGCCCAGGAGTTGGAGACAAGCTTGGACAACATATCAAGACCCCTATCTCTACCCCCCCCCCCCACCAAAACAAATTATCTGGGCTTGGTGGTGCATCCTGTAGTCCCAGGTACTGGGGAGTCCAAACCAGGAGGACCATTTCAGCCCTGGAGTTTGAGGTTACAGTGCGCTATGATCATGCCATTGTACTCCAGCCTGGGTGACAGAGTAGAACCCTGTCTCTGATTAAAAAAAAAATATATGCTGTTGAATTTCGTTTGCTAGTATTTTGTTGAGGATTTTTGCATCAATGTTTATGAAGAATACTAGTCTGCTGTTTTCTTGTAATGTCAGTTGTCAGTTATTTGCTTCTGATCTTAAGTCTCAGATTTTTCTCTTTTTTAAAAAAAATCTGTTATAATAGCATCTACTTCATAGTGTAGTTTGAGACCAGTCTGAGCCACATGTTGTGAAGACTGAGTTGGAATAATGAGTAGAAAGTTTAAAATACAGTGGCTCATACTTATTAAGTTTTTAGGAAATGTTAAAGAGTTTTAAGTTACTAACCTTCTGATGTCACCTTTCATCACCCCTTGCCTTGCACATTGTGCTCGAACAAGATTCTCGCTCCTTAAATGCGTAGTGTACTGTTTTATGGCTCTGCGACTCTCAAGGTTTTTCCTCTGCCTAGCACAGCAGCTTCCCTTTGCCCTTCGGCTTGGTGAACATCTACTCACATTTCTGTGTTTTTGCTAAAGGGTGCCGGCTCCTATCTGAGATGTTCCCATTTCTTGATCTCCAAAGGACTATGCTCTTCTTTAGGCAGAGATTTCTTTCTCAGCATCTTTCCCTCTTGAGGTTTGTTTGTTGTGTGGCTGTTCCCTCTTTGTGAATGATAAAACTTTTAGTCCCAGTGTCTGGCATGTAGCAGGCCCTCTAACATTTGAATAATTTCAGGTATTCTGTTCTGTGTGTTCATGAATATAAAATTGCTAGAGCTTCTTAGATTTCAGTTTTTAAGCACTATTTTCCAGATATCTTGATAATATTGGTTCAGAAAATATGGTTATAGTAACAATACAATTACATAATAAGCTGCTACAAATTTTGGACAAAATATTCATCTATTTCCTTTAGGTTTACACTTTACTTTTATTTTTCTTTCTTTCTTTATATTTTTGAGACAGAGTCTCACTGTGTCGCCCTTGGTAGAGTGCCATGGCATCATAGCGCACAGCAATCTCAAACTCTTGGGCTTAAGTGATTCTCTTGCCTCAGTCTCCCAAGTAGCTTGGACAATAGGCGCCCACCACAAGGCCAGGCCATTTTTACTTTTATTTATTTATTTTATTTTATTTTATTTTTTGTAGAGACAGAGTCTCACTTTATCGCCCTTGGTAGAGTGCCGTGGCGTCACAAGCAACCTTCAACTCCTGGGGGCTTAGGCGATTCTTTTGCCTCAGCCTCCCAAGAGGCTGGGACTACAGGTGCCCGCCACAACACCCAGCTACGTTTTTATTTTGCAGTTCGGCTGAGGCTGGATTTGAACCTGCCACCTTCGGTATATGGGGCCGGCACCCTACTCGCTGAGCCACAGGTGCCGCCCTATTTGTTTATTTTTTGAGACAGAGTCTCACTTTTTGCCCTGGGTAGAGTGCTGTGGTGTCACAGCTCACAGCAACCTCAAACTTTGGGCTTAAGCGATTCTATTGTCTCAGCCTCCCAAGTAGCTGGAACTACAGGTGCCTGCCACAATGCCTGGCTATTTTTAGAGATGAGGTCTCGCTGTGGTTCAGGCTGGTCTTGAACTCGTGAGCTCAGACAATCCACCTGCCCCGGCCTCCCAAGTGCTGGGATTATAGGAGCAAGCCACCTTGCCTAGCCCTACACTTTACTTTTAGTTGTTTATATGTTTTGAGAATAAGTCCAGCTCAAATTGAGTATATTTAAAGATAAAACCCAATGCCCATTACCCGTAAAGTCTCTTTCTTTTCTTACGTTGTCATTTCTTTTTTTTGAGACAGAGCCTCAAGCTGTCACCCTGAATAGAGTGCTGTGGCATCACAGCTCACAGCAACCTTCAATTCCTGGGCTCAAGCAAGTTTCCTGCCTCCGCCTCCCAAGTAGCTGGGACTACAGGCGCCCACCACAACGCCTGGCCATTTTTTGGTTGCAGCCGTCATTGTTGTTTGACAGGCCTGGGCTGGATTCGAACTCGCCAGCTCAGGTGTACGTGGCTGGCGCCTTAGCCCATTGAGCCACAGGCTCCGAGCCTACGTTGTCATTTCTAATGATGGCATTTCCATTCTAAATAATTTGCCAAACCCCCTTCTTTACCTGTCTATTCATCCAGAATCCTTCAAGGTGTCATTCAGCTGAGTTTTTTCCTGATACTTAAGCCTTCAAGTAGACATAGTCTTATTTCATCATAAGTTGGAAAAAGCTCTGAAATAATTCTGTACTTACATATACATTAAATTTTATATTTTCCACAGAGCACTAGTATTTTAAATTAATCCGTATTATACCATGTAATATAACATTATTGGATTAATGATCTTAAAAAAAAATCTGTTCCAAATAATGCAGCACTTTATATTTTCTCCTGTATCATTTTTAGTATCTGTACATCTTAATTCAGTAAGTTTGAATGCCTTGATAGCAATGCCTTTAAAAAAAAATTTAATTAGCTGTACAGAGGCTATTCAGTTTAATTAAGTCTCATTTGTTTATTTTAATATTGTAATTGCCTCTCAAGTCTTCTTCATAAAGTCTTTCTGCCGTCCGATAACTTCAAGTGTTTCTCCCATAGTTTCTGTGAGGATTTTATTATTTCATGCCTTAGATTTAGATCTTTTATCAATCTTGAATCAGTTTTAGTAGAGAAAGGTGCGGGTCCAGTTTTAGTCTTTTACATGTGGTCATCCTGTTCTCCTAGTACCATTTATTGGATAGGGATTCTTTCCCTCAGGGTGTTCTTGTTTGGTTTATTGAAAATTAGGTGGCTAAAAGATGGGTGGTTAGTTTCATTTCACAGTTTTCTATTCACTGCCAGATGTCTATGTCTGTATTTTTGTGCCAATACCATGCTGTTTTGATCACTGTGGCTTCGTAGTGTAGCCTAAATTTTGGTATGCTAATGCTTCTGGCTTTGTTTTTATTACTAAGAATTGTCTTGGCTCTGTGGTTTTTTTTCTGGTTGCATACAAAATGAAGAATAATTTTTTCCAAATCTTGAAAGTATAATGTTGGTATTTTAATGGGGATTGTATTGAATTTGTAGATTGCTTTGGGAAGTATAGACATTTTAACAATGTTGACTCTTCCCAGCCACGAGCATGGTATGTTCTTCCATTTGTTAATATCTTCTGCTATTTTTTTTCGTAGAGTTTCGTAATTTTCTTTTTTTTTTTTTTTTCGTAATTTTCTTTATAGAGGTCCTTTACCTCTTTTGTAGGTGTATTATCTAGGTATTTCATTTTCTTTGAAGCTACTGGGAAGGGAATTGTGTCTTTGATTAGCTTCTCATCTTAGTTGTTATTGGTATATACAAAGGCTTCTGATTTGTGGATATTGATTTTATATCTTGAGACATTACTGTATTTTTGGATCACTTCCAAGAGTCTTGGGGTTGAGTCTTTGGGGTTCTCTGAGTATAAGATTATATCATTGGCAAAGAGGGAGAGTTTGACCTCCTCTGCCCCACATTTGGATGCCATTTATTTCCTTCTCTTGCCTGATTGTAGTGGCTAGAACTTCCAGCACTATGTTGAATAGTAGTGGTGATAGAGGACAACCTTGCCTGGTTCCAGTTCTAAGTGGAAAAGCTTTCAGTTTTACTCTATTTGGTATAATATTAGCTGTGGGTTTGTCATAGATGGCGTCAATCAGTTTAAGAAATGTGCCACCTATGCCTATTTTCTTTAGAGTTCTAAAGCAAATAGACAACCATCAGAATGGGAAAAGATATTTGCATATTATGAATTGGACAAAAGCTTGATAACTGGGACCTACAGAGAACTCAAATTAATCAACATAAAAAACCCAACAATCCCTTATCAATGGGGAAGAGAGATGAATAGAATCTTCTCTAAAGAAGATAGACGAATGATTATTAAACATGTGAAAAAATGCTCATCCCTAATCGTCAGAGAAATGCAAATCAAAACCACCCCGAGATATCATTCAACCCCAGTGAGAAAGGGCCACATCAGCAAATCTCAAAGCTGCAGATGCTGGCATGGATGTGGAGAGAAGGGAACACTTTTACACTGCTGGTGGGACTGCAAACTAATACAACCTTTTTGGAAACAAGTATGGAGAATCCTCAAAGAACTCAAACTAGACCTTCTATTTTATCCTGCAATCCCATTACTGGACATCTAGTTATAAAAACAAAAACCTTTTTTTGTGTGTTTTTGTTTTTGAGACAGAGCCTCAAGCTGTCACCCTGGATAGAGTGCCATGGCATCACGGCTCACAGCAACCTCCAATTCCTTGGCTCAAGGAAGTCTCCTGCCTCTGCCTCTCAAGTAGCTGGGACTACAGGCGCCCACCACAGCGCCTGGCCATTTTTTTTTTCTTTTGGTTGCAGCCATCATTGTTGTTTGGCGGGCCAGGCTGGATTCGAACCCACCAGCTCAGGTGTACGTGGCTGGTGCCTTAGCCCGTTGAACCATAGGCGCTGAGCCAAAAAACCAAAAATTTTTTTTTTTTTTTTGGCCGGGGCTGGGTTTGATATATGGGGCTGGGCCCTACGCCTTTGAGCCACAGGCGCTGCCCCCAAAACCTTTTTATCATAGGATTTTTTGCAGCTCAATTTATAATTGCCAAACTGTGGAAACAACCTATATGCCCACCAATCCAGGAATGGATTAACAAGCTGTGGTATATGTATACCCTGGAATGCTATACAGCCACATAAAAAGATGGAGAATTGACATCTTTTGTATTAACCTAGATGGAATTGAAACACATTATTTTTAGTAAAGCATTGAAAGAATGGAGAAGCAAGAATCCAAAGTATTGGGGGGGCTCCTGTGGCTCAGCGAGTAGGGCGCCGGCCCCCATATACTGAAGATGGCGGGTTCAAGCCCGGCCTCGGCCAAACTGCAAAACAAAAAAAAAAATAGCCGGGCGCTGTGGCGGGTGCCTGTAGTCCCAGCTACTCGGGAGGCTGAGGCAAGAGAATCGCTTAAGCCCAAGAGCTGGAGGTTGCTGTGAGCAGTGTGATGCCACGGCACTCTACCCAGGGCGATAAAGT